>JAVJIF010004056.1:0-304863 GCA_038442645.1 Agave tequilana
TTCAAGTCAGAGGAAATTGCCTTGGCTGCTTCTTAAGCGGCGAGATGGGCTTCATGCATTTGAGCAGTAAGGTGGGCAAGCTATTCGTTAACTGAAGACTCCAGATCTAAATGGCTAAGACAGTGCCATTCGTCTACATCCCTCTCAAGCCTGTCTACCGGAAGCTCTAATGTCGCAGCTTGGTCTTCCCCTCCAAAGTCCCGAATGTTGTCAATACTTCGAGAGAGGATCACCTTCAAAGCAGAAAACGAGGTAGTCGAGCCCTTCAAGACCAAAGCAATGGAGCACTTCAAGCCCTTATAAAAGCTATCGACTAGCTCAGCCACGAATTCATTCTTGGCCTCAACTATTCCCGGTGAACGAGCAGCCTCTGAAGACAAAGCTTCCACCGATTTCACTGACATAACTGTAGAAGGAATAGTAGAAGCACTGGATGGAGAAATTTGAGGGATCGCCGGTGATCTCAGAGGAGTCCTCATTGAAACCAGTACACCAGCAACAACCAAGTGGGCCTAGTAACTATTTCTGGGAGAGCTGGCTCAACCACCAGTATTGGAGAAGTAGGACTGGTGATCACCTTCAGCTCCGCGCTTGGCAAGATAGGAGGTATTGGCAAAACCAATGGCATCTCACTTACCGATATAGTTGGAAGTGAGGTTGGTTCCGTGACTACTGTTCCCTCAATCCCCTTTCCTCTAGCCAGTTCAGGCTGATAAGAGGGCAACCCGTGATACAAAGCATCCAACTCGGCAGCATTCGCCGCAGTCGAAGTATTTACTTCACTCCTGGTTCCCTTAGGAAGATTGGTTGGCTCTCTTTAAGTCGATGCACCCAGATGCAGAACACCTGTAGTAAGATTCTGTTTATGCAAGGCGTAATGAATATCATGAGAAGAATTACTCACAAAAGGTCAAAACACTATCAAAAGATGATATCGCCTCAACTGCCATGGCCACACATCAGTCCCCTTAGGTTCCATAGGAAAATCTTTGGCAGAGTCAACACGGACGGCCGGCCCACCTTCGCTCACCAAACCCTCGGTGGTCACCCAAAAGAGCTGGAGGCCATAGGGCTTCCTTTTGAAGTCCCAGCACCTGAAGAACCTACATCAACCGCATCACCTCGAGATTCTTCCGAGACGGCGAAATAGCTAACCTCATCACCTTCTCTATAAGTGAACAGGGGATCATAATGCTCCCCCTATTCTTCTGCGATCTCGGCTCTTGGGTCCCTCACCGCCTCGGTTCCTGAGTCATGAAGTAAACAGTGAGCTGTTTGGAATATATAAGAGTGTATTAAAAGAACGAAGCTGATCTTACTCGGGTTCGGAACAGCTTTACCAGCAGTCTGCTTAGGAGCCGACAACTTAATAACTAATGGAGCAGGAGGAGGAGGCACTACAGATGATTCATCCTCTGCAATGACAGTAGGAGCGTAGCGACGAGGCTTCTTCACTGCCCTCTTCCTACGAGATCCGCCTTCCCGCTTTCGCTTGAAGTGGACGTCAGGGTCTTCTACCTCCACTTCTTCCACATCAACATGTTCCACGGGGGCTGTACCTACCCCATCAGAAGCAGCTGCTGGAGCCTCAGCACCTGTATCCGCTTCAAAGCGAGGACTTCCTGCATCCGAGGCCTCACTATCATCAACAGCAATGAAGTCCCCGAGGCCTGGAACGCGGACCCTCTTACCCTCGCTCTTCTCAGTGACCTTCCGCTTCAGCTGCTGAGAGATCAACTTCACACCAAAATAATTAATAGAAAACCTAGTTGGTGTAGAGTTTGAAGTTCTGTACCACCTGCAGAACCCCAAAGTTGTTTAAAGGTTCGGAGTCCTTAGCGGCATGCACAGCCGCGCCTCAGTACAGCCAGCAATATAAAACCGCCATGCATGAGCTTCATCGATGAGGCTCCCCATGAAGGCCAGGCTACTGTTCGGATTGCCTACAAACAGTTGGTCATACCCAAACTGACGAGCAAACTGACTCAGAATATAGGGCTCCAGGTAACAGGTGTCCCCGCTTCTATACAACAAGTGGGATGGCCGGATGCTAACCAGCCATTCGAAGACTCCCCGACTCAACGACGTTTGCCTTTCCCCTACATTCTTGAATTCTTCACCATAGCCTGCATCACGAATATAGGGAAAGCACCGAAAAAGGCTGTAGATGTCATGACGGCTTGCGGACCGCAGCCACATAAGTCCGTGACCACGAACACCCCTCGAATCGACGGAGAAGCGCCATTCGAACACCTTTTGGGGGCTCCTCACCGGCTTGGATGATGGAGGGGCAGTGAAGGGCGAACCATGCCATCAAATAAGTATATGGTAAACCAATTCTGGGGTTTGGTCCGTCGCAAGGCAAGATAGTCCCCTTTCCCCGCTTCGTCGTTGGCGGCCTACAGAAAGCCTCCGTTAATGCACGAAGACCTCTTCGAATACAGCACACCATTGCTGGAAGAAGTCCGAGAGAATGACCGTGGACTAAATGAACAGCTGGCAATAAGACGGTCGGATGAATGACGTCGCCAGACGGAGATGGCACCACGCATCTCTTTAGCCAAACCGTTAAAAAGCCAGCTAGAAGTGCCTTCCGGGACGTCGGTCGACGAGCCTGGTGGTGGAAACTCCGAAAAATATCGCCTTTCTCATAGGGTCCGTCATCTTCTTTCAGAATCGAATCCCCTTGAGAGTGCTCTTGCATCCGACGAAAGATGTCTTCATCTGTAACTCCACAATGAGCTGCTTCGGGAGTACCTTCCAGGTCAGGGAACAAATAATTTTCCCAGCTCTTCAAACTGCATGAAGCTCCCTTATGGCTCCCATGCATGCTTGAGCAAATGTAAAGGTGGCACATCAACTCCCGATAAGTTGCGAGCTCCTACTTCTCCAAAAGTGCCAATTTCGCCTCGCACGGGAAATATTCTTCATATGGGAGAGACCCCAAAGGCAGAGCAGACACTTCCCACATCTCATGCAAAACCATGCCCAATTTGCCAACAGGGGTGGAGAAGGTCCCTGTAGCTGGGCAGTACAACTCAAAGATGACATAGAAGTTCGCTACGCTCATCTGAATGCCGTAATAGGTCGCCCTGACGTCTCATAAAGTCCCAACCTCTCTAGCTCCTCTTCAAAATGGGCAAGAACATATAAAATCAAGTCCCTCCACCATGCCTTAGGAGGATGAATCCACCCAGGGGTCCTGAAATCAGTAGCTAGGTAATTACCGTGAACCTTAAAGAACTGATTGTCAAAAGTCTAAGTCACCGCAAGATTTTCTCCCACTGGGATGTCCGGAAGTACGTTCCCGGGATAGAGACCCAATATGCAGTGAGGAGGACCCGCCCTTGTATAACCAGGAGATGGAGCTATCAACTTCCCCACGTGTACAGAATCGGTAGTCCGCGTCACTTGCCACTGCATCTTTCAAGCCCTCGTCACACATTGGAAGAAGGACAAGGGAAAATGGCGCTTACTAGATGGGAGATAATACTTCTCGCTATCAAGTTTAAAAATCCACTGCCCCTCTCCAGCTAACAGCTGGTAATCATTGTCTGGCGCTGCATCTCCAAACATTAAGCCGGACTATCGATAGAATCTTCGGTCGGAATCTTCAAGGGGAGCAATAGTTAAGATGCTCCTTATGGTGCGCTGATCCCCAGCATGAATAAGTGCATCCCGACCAGGAGCGCTCCGATCACTGAATAATGAAGCCTGCCCCTAGAACTACAAGCTAACATTGCCATCCAGTCCCCTGGCTGTTCTAAAAAGACTGTTCAGAGGACCAGGAGTATAGTGCACTGCAAAATAATAAGGGAAAACTATGATTAGTTCATCGGCTGATGGAAAGCTAACAAGAATATAATTTTTGTTAAGGCATAGCTTCGCTCTCCGAGTAAAGCTGACCTAACGCTAGTGTTGACACTTAAAAAAAGACAAGATTTTTGACTGGCCTGTACAGTGTCTAAACTTGTTGACATTTATAAAAGACAAGTAACAGACAAGCTGACGACCAGTCCTAAAACCATCTCTGAGAGACAAAGCAGCAACTTGGACTCTAATGATCCAGTGAAGCAGACAGTGAGCCCAGATTATCTTTGAACAGACCTCAGCAGGTCTAAGATGTTAGGTTAGCTCAACACTTAGCATCACATGAGCCTAAAGGGATAGCCTCGCCTGAGAGGCTAAGATCGCCCAACTTCACCTTGGAGCCATTCAAAGCTCCATCAAGAAGCTAACTTACAGCTTCGCCTGAGGTGCTCAAGTTAACTCCGCAGAGAGTTAGCTTCGCTCGAAGCCACACGCAACCGCGCAGATGGTCGGTAGCTTCGCCATAGATGATTATCCAGCTCCGCTGAAGAGCTTTCTTCTAACTTTGCCAGATGCTCTTTCTAGCTCCGCTGTGAGCTCAATGCGACAGCTCCGCTGCGGGTCTTTGATGGTAAACCTTTGACCAATTAAATCTCCAGATGAGATCAAATCAATTCAGGATCAAGATCAAATCTAATCGAGATCAAATCTGAGATCGAATTTGGCAGTTATTTGCTATAATCTCTTGACTCTCCTAAAATGAGTAAGAGGATCAGGAGAGATCTTTCAATTATATGGAAAGAATCAAAACAGATCAGGAGACCGACCTACCTGCTATTCCTAACTTCGTAGAAGCTGATTCTAGCCTCGCAGCAAGGCTACTTTCCAGATTTAAACAGATTGACTCAATCCGTTTTCAGATTTTCAAGGGACAATTATACCCCTGCTCTCCTTATAAATAGCCCACCAGGGGTACAAGAGAGAGAGAACACGCAAGAGGCGCATAAACACATGAACAGAGAGAGGCGGCTAAACAGAGATCTATTCTCTAGCTTCCAAGAATTTAGAGAACTACTTCTCTAATCAGGGTGCTGATACCCTAATACCTTCCTTCCTCTCAAGGAATTTTCAGAACCAGGCGAGAAGGAATGAATTAAAAAAAGTAGGGGCAGTCCGTCCTTACTCACTGGAGTGGGATTCAGTACCATACCTACCAAAGTTCAAACCACCAACGTTACATACGTACGATGGTAAGAGCTCGTCAAACTAGCACATCTACTATTTCCGGTCTCAGACCAATAATGTTATAGACAATGATGCTATCATGACTAGGTTGTTCATTGGCACCTTAAAGGGGGTAGCATTTGACTAGTTCCGAAGTCTCCCTCCGGGTTCTGTCAATTCCTGGATCGACCTGGAAACCCGATTCCTTTCTCGTTTCGATGAGGATGATACCGAGGTAACCATGGACAAGCTCCTCTCCACCGTGCAGAAGAAGGGCGAATCTGTCCGTGACTACATTGAGCGGTTCAGAAACTTGTCTTTGATGTGCCCAGCAGGGATGCCATTACCCATGCTCTTACAGACGTGCAGGCACAACTTCTTAAACTAAGTAGAGGTTCGCATGGGGGCTGTCAAAGCCCATACCTGGAAAGAATTGGTCGAGCAAGCCTAGATAGCCGAAAATTCGGCTAAAAAATTCGAACCATCCACCCCTAAAGGCAAATGGGGTACGAATAATAAAGGACGTAGCGACATGGCGCAGTCTTCTCAAGCCAAAGGGAAAGAGACTATGTCCGTTGAATTGTCAGAGGATGTGCGGTCGAAGGCCAAGAAAGCGGCTTCAATAATCAGGAGTCTAAGTTTCCTCCGAAACAATACTCCTTCAAAGACGATCAGGCGGCCATAATATTCCATTTACTCCACAAAGGGAATAAATTGAAGCTGCCGGATGCCCGATGTCCCAATGAAATAGGACGCACGAATAATCCCAAATACTATCTCTTTCACAGGATGATTCACCATCCTACCGATAAGTGCTTTGTTCTCAAGGACAGAATTCAAGCTTTGATCAATGCCGGAGTCCTGACACTAAAGTCAGAACAAAAGAAAGTCACTGCAAATACGGTGACGCTCGAGTTCGGCAAAACCCCAAAGGTCACAGTTCCTGCCGGGACTTATCCAGTCCCTGCGCCGCGGCTGCAAGTTACACATTCTGCAGTTAAAACTCAAAATAATAAGGGTCTTGTTTCCTTAACACTGGAGACAGGGTATGTGGATACACCCAGATCTTGTCCAAGACGAACAATGAGATTCAAAGAAGTCTAAGTCGAAGGGCAAATCTTGTAATATCATCTCCATCTTGCCAGACGATGACAATCTTACATCAGCTTCTCTCAGCGATTCTGAAGGGAAAAAGCACGCTTGCACGATGCAGGCTGATGTACCTCTCCCGACGGGTACTCAATCCGAAAAATCATATTTAAAACAGTATGAGAAAACTACTGACGAGACACAACAGCAAACGACGTCAGTACAAGTACCAGCATCCGCTTCGGTTCCAACCAAGGGAAAGGAGAAGCCTAAGGAAGTCCGGTTCGACCATGTCCAAAAGAAGCCTTCAGGCCCAGGGCTAAACACGCCCTTTCATTTTGACATATTGGCCCAGCTGGCTAATATCCCCGCTCGTATTACCATATGATTGCTAAATTGAAAGAACAATCAAAGAGTTAAGAATTTACCGTGTAGCTTGTGGCTAACGGGTCGTGTCCACGAGGAGGAATGCGATGAAAGCTTTTCGGTGATTCGTTTAATAACAAAGAATTGTGCTCATTTTTTTTTAATGAAAAGAGAATGGAAAGAAGGAGATGATTAAAAGAGAAATTGCAACTTTAGAGAAGACTTTGGAGAAGGTGATTTAAAAAGCTCAAAAATTGTTTTGTTGATTATAATAAGGAAGAAAATTTAGGCTCACTATCTCACTACTCAACTGTTCATTCTTCTATTAAAATCATAAATGCCTCAACTTGATCATAGGCAAAATTTAAGATTAACTTTAGAAAGTTTGAAGTAAAGCACATAAGATGGTTGGAAGAGTTCACTCTTTTCTTTAAGAAATCGTTTTGAATTGGATATTAAATCATCAAGCGCGAAGAAGCAAGTATGAAATAAAAACAGTTCAAGAAATGTTCTTAAAAGAAGTACGAGTTTAAAAATCTAAAACCATCCTCATGTGCCTTCAAGAACACTTTCAAGAAGAAAGGCTTTAAGTAAGGCATGCAAATAATTCGTTGGGTCTTTTTCATTAAAATCAGAAGAGAAGAAGAATTGAACAGAGGTACAATAGTGAGCCCAGAAAACCGATCTAGCTACTCATGAAAAACAAAGAAGAAAGCAAGTAAATAATGCTTGACATACCGTAATAAGAGTGGAAGAAAATGTGGCTCGATTCTTGTATTGATGTCACTTCAATCTTCAAGTATAAGCACTCAATTCCTCACTCTCACAAGTATTTGTACTAGACTACGAATTGAAAAACAAAAATACAACTTTTGTACTATCTAACATAGAGCCTAAATCCTTAGAAAATAAATAAAAATTCTAATCCTAGTCTTCGCCCCTTTTTTCTCTGTTGAAACTGGTATTTATAGGGAAAAACCAGAGGGGGGATCCCGGGAAGATTGGGAGAGCAAACGCTCCCCCAACAGAAGCAACAAGGCCGCAAAAACGCGGCCAGATGGCCACACCCAGTTGGCTGGATCTCCTGGTTTGGTGAATCTCCTGTATCTTCTTCTGGTTTTCTTGTTTCTGCTCCAAAAGTTGACGAAACAACCTTTGATTGTTTGGCTCAACCTTGATTCAGGGAGGATTCTTCTCAACCGGTTTTCAACCTCTCTGATGTACCAAGATTTTGCCCTGATTCCTTGATTTCGAATTTATTCTGGATTAAATCAGAATTTGGTGGGCTTTTGGGCTTGTTTCTCTTTTCTTTTCTATAGCAATTGGGCCTACATTTAACAAAGAAAAAGAAGACTTATTAATAGGATTTATTAGCTAAAAAGTATGGTAAGGTGACAATGTATATGTAATATATGTAATTAATCACACCCCCACACTTATCTTTTGCTCGCCCTCGAGCAAAATATCAGACTAATTCTAATCAATTATTAGATCACTTTCACAGGTCACTCGATTGCACTGAGCATGTGCAAAAAGCCATTAAACCTCTAGCTTACCCCTAGAGGACGAATTTTGTCTCGTGAGAGTTTTCAGTGGATTGCACCCACAAAATCTATAAAGAAAGAGAAAAAAGTTCATATTTTCGAAAAGTATTTTTAAAGGAGAAAATATTTGAAGTATATTTGTAAGGCTTTAAGTACTCTATAAGTTATACGAATATTAAATTTTTCATTCTGAAACTCAGTCTTTATTCAAAAACATGTCATCAATTAAAGTAAGGAGTCAAATTGTACTTCTCATCTAGTCTATTAATTTACCCTGAGTCGTATGCACCATCATGACTGTGAAGTTGACTAAGGGTTCTTTAACTTTAACTCCTATGCCTTATTTATATTTATTTTCGGTGGAATTTATTCCTCAATTTCATTAGGCTTTCTAATCTGCCCATGTAACGAGCCTTCAGTCAGTGACACCCAAACCGGACAGTTTTAGGGCACCAGGTGAGAAAACACCCCTAAGGACTTAAACCCTCGAGCAGATAAGGCCACGAAACTAAGGTTTTTATTTATAAGATGTACCCCTTTTAGGCGTGAATACTTATGCTTCATGAGGCATAAATACCTAGCTTAATCAGAGGATTTATATATATACATTTTATTTTCAAACTTATCTAATTATCTTTTGCATAAATACCAAGGCTTTCTTAGGCCAAAGCACCTAACTAATCAATAATTAGATTTGTTTATATATATATATTATAATATTTTTTTATAAGGCATAAGAGTCTCTGTTTTTAAACCCTAAGTGTGTAAGTGTATTTAGTGTGCATATTTCATCAAGGTAAATATCAAGACTAAATTACTTTCACAAATTTTCTTCCTAACCCTAAAAATCAAACAAGTTATCTTATTTTGACCAAGTGTAAGAAATCCTAATTATGATTTTCCTATTCCTTACAATTGACTTAACTTCTTACAAAAAATATATCAAAATATTGTTCTAACCTTTCAAAAAGTTTTTTTATTTATATATATATATATATATATATTCTCTTTTTTATTTTTTATTTAATATATATATATATATATATATATACATATATATATATATGTGTGTGTGTGTGTGTGTGTGTGTGTCATGTTAGAACCCTTCCCACACTTATCTCATGCATTGTCCCCAACGTATGAAATAAATGTATAAATCCATGAAATAAAATGGAAAAGAGGAAAGTTACCGATACACTGGGTTAAAAAGACCCATAGCCGTTTCATTTACCGGCACCGATTCCAAGAAAGGTTTAAGGTGTTGACCATTTACCTTAAAGTCATTTTATTCTTGGTGTTACTGATCTAAACTGCACCGTGTGGAAACACAGTTTTTACAACGAATGGCCCAGTCCATCTTGATTTCAATTTTTCTAAAAAAAGATGAAGCCTAGAATTATAGAGTAAGACTTTTTGTCCAGGAACAAAGGTTTTTCTTATGACCAAACATTGATTGCTAAATTGAAAGAACAATCAAAGAGTTAAGAATTTACCGTGTAGCTTGTAGCTAACGGGTTGTGTCCACGAGGAGGAATGCGATGAAAGCTTTTCGGTGATTCGTTTAATAATAAAGAATTATGCTCGTTTTTTTTAATGAAAAGAGAATGGAAAGAAGGAGATGATTAAAAGAGAAATTGCAACTTTAGAGAAGACTTTGGAGAAGGCGATTTAAAAAGCTCGAAAATTGTTTTGTTGATTATAATAAGAAAGAAAATCTGGGCTCTTTATCTCACTACTCAACTGTTCATTCTTCTATTGAAATCCTAAATGCCTCAACTTGATCATAGGTAAAACTTAAGATTGACTTTAGAAAGTTTGAAGTAAAACACATAAGATGGTTGGAAGAGTTCACTCTTTTCTTTAAGAAATCGTTTTGAATTGGATGTTAAATCATCAAGCGCGAAGAAGCAAGTATGAAATAAAAACAGTTCAAGAAATGTTCTTAAAAGAAGTACGAGTTTAAAATCCAAACCCATCCTCATGTACCTTCAAGAACACTTTCAAGAAAAAGGCTTTAAGCAAGGCATGCAAATGATTCGTTGGGTCTTTTTCATTAAAATCAGAAGAGAAGAAGAATTGAAGAGAGGTACAATAGTGAGCTCAGAAAACCGATCTAGCTACTCATGGAAAACAAAGAAGAAAGCAAGTAAATAATGCTTGATATACCGTAATAAGAGTGGAAGAAAATATGGCTCGATTCTTGTATTGATGTCACTTCAATCTTCAAGTATAAGCACTCAATTCCTCTCTCTCACAAGTATTTGTACTAGACTACGAATTGAAAAACAAAAATACAACTTTTGTACTATCTAACATAGAGCCTAAATCCTTAGAAAATAAATAAAAATTCTAATCCTAGTCTTCGCCCCTTTTTCCTCTGTTGAAACTGGTATTTATGGGAAAACCAGAGGGGGGATCCCGGGAAGATTGGGGGAGCAAATGCTCCCCCAACAGAAGCAACAAGGCCGCGAAAACGCAGTTTGGGCCGCATTTCCGCGGCCCTGGTGTGGCCAGATGGCCACACCTAGTTGGCTGGATCTCCTGATTTGGTGAATCTCCTGTATCTTCTTCTGGTTTTCTTGTTTCTGCTCCAAAAGTTGACGAAATAGCCTTTGATTGTTTGGCTCAACCGCTTGATTTAGGGAGGATTCTTCTCAACCGGTTTTCAACCTCTCTGATGTACCAAGATTTTGCCCTGATTCCTTGATTTTGAATTTATTCTGAATTAAATCAGAATTTGGTGGGCTTTTGGGCTTGTTTCTCTTTTCTTTCCTTTAGCAATTGGGCCTACATTTAACAAAGAAAAAGAAGACTTATCAATAGGATTTATTAGCTAAAAAGTATGGTAAGGTGGTAATGTATATGCAATTTATGTGACTAATCACCATACACGAGCTCTTTCGTCTCTCAAAAGAGACAAGAGAAGCACTTAGAGATGCGTTGGCTGATTCAGAATCATTCCTGACATATATGCCAGAAATCCCTAAAGATGACGCTTGGTCTTCTTGCCCTGAATGCCATCATGTACAGTCAAAGATACCCGCTATTACCTTCACAGCGGAAGATATGCTTCTCAAGGATAACAAGCATGATCGACCTCTGTACTACACCGGATACATCGGTTCAACATGCATTGAAAGGGTACAGGTTGATCCGGAGTCTGCACTCAGCATCATCCCCAAAAGACTCCTCTACTTTCTCGGTATACCACTATATAGGTTGTCCACAACCACTACTACAATATACGATTTTAATGCTGAGAGTAGTCATCCACTCAGGAAAATTCGACTCCGTTGCCGAATTGGGAGCCTGAAGTCAGAAGTGACGTGTTATGTCATTGACGCCGACACGTCATACAACTTGCTACTGGGACGACCGTGGATTCACGCCAAATGGATCGTTCCCTCCACTCTGCACCAGTGTTTCAAATATGTTGAAGATGACGCGATAGTACGAACTGTCTTCGCTGAGAAGCAACCATTCAGAGGGGTGAAAAATTACTTCACTGACGCTCTCCTATATCAAGAGACCGGTGAAACATCGAAAGAATCATTGCTCGACGATGATGATAGTGGTAATGAGGCGGACTCACAATCTGAAGCAGACATGCCAGCCATTCTGATTGGTGAACCAATTATAGCATGTCTTAATAATCTCCAATGTAACACTCCTTCTGAAGATGAGGGCGAATGGGTAATTAATGATAATATTTTCTTTGATTATCCTGTGAGTGTTGGGTTGTTTGAATCCATTACGGATAGCTCTCTACACATCCCTTTACATAAACCAAGCGCGTCCAGTACACCCATGGAATCTATAGAAGGGCCGTTTTAGTGATCCCTCCATCCAAAGAAGGTCAGTCACCGATAATTTTCGGTAGAGCCCAACCACGAGGGTCCACAGCCACAGATTCAAGTTCAGACTCAGACACCCCACAATTTTTCCATTACGCGCGATTAGCATGCCATATGATGAAGGAAATGGGGTACAACCTAAAGCGTAGAGAGGGCCTAAATTTCAGAAAAGGAAGGCATAGTTTGCTGCGTAACTTTGTGCCAAAAGGGAAACCTGCAAATTACTATGATAACACACTAACACACGCAGGGAGTTAGGATACGTTACACCCACACCACCAGCAACGGTTCAATCCAGGGATGATGAGCCGACTCCATCACATTCTGCCTCTTCCTCTGAGTAGGACTCAGATGTCAGTGTGGGAATGATGTTCGAGAATCTCACCGTTAATATGACTTCAAACAGTTAATTGGAGTCAGTGGAAGCTACTGATAAGGAACCATAGGCTCAGCAATTAGATCTCCAATAGAAAAAGCGATTCGAACTGCGCAAACCACCTACTGAAGACAAGATGGTGCAGGTCAACTTGGGTAGTCAAGATCACCCTAAACCCATCTTTATAAGTGAAAGCTTATCACTTATGGAAAAAGAAGAATTAATAATACTCGTAAAGGAGTATATAGACGTCTTCGCATGGAACTACGAAGACATGCCTGGACTTGATCCACAAGTAGCCATGCATCATCTAAATATCAAACCTGACGCCAAGCCAGTGAAGCAGCAACAATGTCGGTTTTGCCCGAACATTATGGAGGCTATTGAAGTCGAAGTTCATAAGCTCATTGCATGTGGCTTCATACGGGAGGAACATCATTCAGATTGGGTTGCTAATACGTACCCGTCCTCAAGAAGAACAGAAAAATTCAGATCTGCATCGACTACCGTGATCTCAATACAGCTTGTCCTAAAGACGAATTCCCACCACCCAATACCGATGTCATGATTAACAATACTTGTGGATTTGAAAGAATGTCTTTTATGGACGGCTTTTCAGGGTACAATCAGATTAAGATGTATCCCGACGATGAGAAGCAAACTTTGTTCAAAACACCATTAGGGGTATACTGCTACACTGTGATGCCCTTCGGGCTGAAGAATGCCGGAGCAACCTATCAGTGAGCAATAAGTACAATCTTCCGCGATCATCTCTAAAAAACGGTAGAATGCTATGTCGACGACATTGCTGTCAAAAGCCGCAATAAGAATGACCATCTTCATGACTTGAGAACGATGTTCGACATAATGCGGGCTCATCAGCTGAAGATGAATCCGACAAAATCCTTCTTAGGAGTTTCGAGTGACAAATTCCTTGGGTTTGTTGTTACATCAAAAGGAATTCATCTTGACCCAGACAAAGTCAAAGCCATTCAGAGCATGCAGCCACAGAGGAATCTCAAAGAGCTTAGAGGCTTGCAAGGTAGACTAGCTTATATCAGAAAATTCATCGCAAATCTCTCAGGCCGCTGTCAACGTTCACCCGACTCATGAAAAAGGGTGCTTCCTTTGTATGGGATCAAGCTTGTCAAGAAGCTTATGAGGATATGAAGAAATATCTCACAAAACCTCTAGTCTTAGTGGCTCCCACATCAGGGAAACCATTCTTTCTCTATGTGAAAGCTATGGACCATTCTCTTGGTACCCTGCTTGCTCAAAAAGACGACAATGGTCACGAACAGGCCATTTATTATCTGAGCAGGACTCTGATAGGGGCAAAATCTCGCTATAATCCTATCGAGAAGGAGTGCTTAGCTCTTGTCTTTGCGTTCAAAAGATACGACATTATTTGGTTGGCCAAACATACATGTCATTTCCAGAGTGAATCCTTTGCGTCTTCTTATGACGAAGCCAGGATCATTAAATTCAAGATTAACTAAATGGGCGCTTCTTTTGTCTCAATACGACATGATCTTTATCCCTCAAAAGTCGGTTAAAGGCCAGCTTACAGAGTTCTTAACTGCTCATCCAGTTCCGGAGCACTCAAAACTTCATGAAGATATTCCAGATGAAGTATTCGAGTCCAATGTAACCTCAGAGGATGAAGTTTGGTAGATGTTTTTCGATGAAGCATCACGAATGGGCCCTAAAGGCAGGATCATTGCCGGCGTGGGGGTTGTGTTTATCTCTCTACAGAGTCATGTCCTTCCTAGAGCATTTTCTCTGACGGAATCATGCTTTAACAATGTAGCGGAATATAATGCTCTACTCATTGGTCTTCAGCTCGCCCACGGAATGGAAGTATCCTACCTTGAAGCTTACGGCGATTCAAAACTGATCATCAACCAGGTTAAAGGCGAATATGAGGTCCGTCATGAGGATTTGGTGCCTTATTATCACACAGTCATCGAATTGGCCAATCTGTTTGATGGCTTTTACATCGGGCACGTATCTCGATCTCAGAATACTAAGGCGGATGCTCTTGCTGCATTAGCAATAACTCTAGCCCTGCCAGTCGACACCGAGTATCATCTCACAGTGGCGACTCGACACCTTGTCTGCTTTAAACATATGTTAAGAACTAGAGAGGTCTATAATATCTCGTCGGATCTGGAGCTGAGAGATTGGCGATTTCCTTTCATCGACTATGCTCTACATAGTCTGCTGCCAGACAATCCTAAAGAAGCGGCATCTATCAGACGAAGGTCTCTCCATTTTTACTATGATCTAACTCTGAAGACACTTTACCGTCGTTCATATGACGGTGTCCTCCTCCGTTGCCTTTCTAATTCAGAGGCACAGGAAGTGCTTAAAGAAGCATACGACAGTATATGCGGAGCTCATCAGTCAGGTCCAAAACTTAAAGACAGATTGCATATGCTTGGATATTATTGGCCAACCATGATAGCCGATGCCATCAAATATGCACGAAGGTGTAAAGCATGCCAAATTCATGCGGACTTCATACACCAGCCTCCAAAGTTGCTCCATCCAACTGTTGCTTCATGGCCATTTGAAGCATGGGGAATCGATGTCGTAGGGCCAACAGCCCCTCTTTGACAAAAGGACACCGGTTTATTCTGGCAATAACCGATTACTTTTCAAAGAGGGCAGAAGCTATACCACAGATTGATGTCAAAACTTCAAACGTGGTTAATTTCATCAAACACCATGTAGTTCATCGGTTTGGTGCCCCTAGGCGGATCATCCATGATAACGGTCTCCAATTCATAAGCCAAGTATTCTATTATTCTGCAATAAATACCGAATTCAAAATGTGGCTTCAACTGCCTATAATCCCGCCGCTACTGGCTTGGCGGAAGCATTCAATAAGACGATTATCAAGTTACTCAAAAAGTTCATCTCCTCGAATAAGCGAGATTGGGACGAAAAACTTGGTGAATGTCTTTGGGCCTACCGAACCACGGTTTGGACCTGACAGGCAATACTCCTTTTTCCTTGGTGTACGGGTGTGAAGCAGTCATACCGTTGGAAGTCCAGACGCTGTCATTACGAGTCGCTTTAATGACTAAGATCACATCAGAAGACAATGATCGGTTGCGTCTTCAAGAGCTAGAAGCCCTAGATGAGAAGCGGTTACAAGCTCAGCAGCACATCGAGTTGTATCAAACTCGAATCTCAAAAGCCTTCAACAAGAAGGTCAAACAAAGAGTCTTCCAGAAAGGAGATTTAGTTTTAGCCGTCAGACGACCAATGATCATGACGCACAAAACCAAAGACAAATTTCAGCCTAAATGGGAAGGACCATTTGTAATAGAAACAGTCTATTCAAACGGAGCATGTCGCCTTATGACTTCAGATGGTGATTTACTCATGATGCCGATCAATGGCAAGTTCTTAAAGAAGTATTACCCCTGATTAAGGATCCTTCTTATGATCAAGTTAACACTACACCTCTGATCAAGACCTTCAATTCCAAGGTACAACAGAAAGAGCCCTCTCTCTTCCTCCAAACGAGATCATACAACCATAAACCGGTAGGAACCTGGTCATATACTAGTTATCTCAAAGGAGAATCAAGGTTACATGCACTAAGCACATGATCCAACACCTTTAACGGTTAAGGATAGAGGAAAATGTTGGCCTTTAAGCCCAATATAAGTCCTCGACAACTCATCATGCTGAGGGGAATAGCATGGCTAGCCTGACTCAAACGGTAGTTGGTAAAGGCATATCAAACCCGTTGACAGCTGAGGATTTGCTAAAAATCCTAAGGGACCTGTTCCCATTCGATTCCCTCTCCAAAATCACTTACCAATTCTCATCCATAGAATGGTAAAACCACATATAAAGATCTTTCCATCCATTTTGCTGTTAAGTTAACATTAAACATATGACAGTAATTTCCTCATTTCTCTCTGCGAGAATAAGACCCCTTTCATGCTATGTTTAATAGTATACCTCTGGCATCTATTTCGCTGTTAAGTTAACATTAAACCTATGACAGTGATTTTCTCGTTTCTCTCTTCGAGAACGAGACCCTTTTCATGCTATGTTTAACAGTATATCTCTGGCATCCATTTCGCTGTTAAGTTAACATTAAACCTATGACAGTGATCTCCTCGCTTTTCACAATGAAAACGAGACCTTTTCATGCTATGTTTAACAGTATACCTCTGGCATCCATTTTACTGTTAAGTTAACATTAAACCTATAACAGTGATCTCTTCGTTTTTCTCAGTGAGAACGAGACCCTTTTCATGCTATATTTAACAGTATACCTCTGGCATCCATTTCGATGTTAAGTTAATATTAAACCTATGACAGTGATCTCCTCGCTTTTCTCTGTGAGAACGAGACCTTTCATGCTATGTTTAACAGTACACCTCTAGCATCCATTTTGCTATTAAGTTAACATCAAACCTATGACAGTGATCTTCTCGCTTTTTGCAACGAAAACGAGACCTTTTCATGCTATGTTTAACAGTACACCTCTGGCATCCATTTCGCTGTTAAGTTAACATTAAACCTATGACAGTGATCTCCTCGTTTTCCCAGTGAGAATGAGACCTTTTCATGCTATGTTTAACACTACACCTCTAGCATTCATTTCGCTGTTAAGTTACCATTAAACCTATGACAGTGATCTCCTCATTTTTCTCAATAAGAACGAGACCCTTTTCAAGCTATGTTTAACACACACCTCTGGCATCCGTTTCGCTGTTAAGTTAACATTAAACCTATGACAGTGATCTCCTCGTTTTTCTCCGACAAATTGCTTTCCGAATTGATTGAGATTTTTCCTGCACACAAAATATAGAATATCAGAATTTAAATCAATAATGCAAGGTGCTCAATTCTAATCCGCGGTAGCAATGGCTATGCGGGTCGTGATCCTCAGGGAGGGACTAGCGATGGAAGCGTTTAAGTAAGTTCTCTAAAAATTCTTCTTTTAGTTATTAAAAGGAAAATAAGAAAATATTAGTTAAAGTTAGTTTAGAAAGAAAGCGGTATTTACAATGAGTCGGGAAAGAAAGAGTTGGTAGATGGTGATTTAATCTACAAAAATAAAAGAAAAGAAAAGAAAAGAAAGGAACATTTACCTTAATTTGGTTGAGAAAATACGTGAAAACCTTACATGTTCTACCTTGCTTAGGAGGCGTTCAACGCATAAACCATAGGATCGAGCTCAATCCCCTATTCACATTATATCATCAAGCTGGGCAAGAATGAAGTGATACAGACCTTGAGGAGGAGAACATCTCCATGAAGTATGGTTGGCACTCGCTAAGACTCGTTATACTTGCGCTTCAGAAATCACTTGCATGCTCATCAACAATCACAGAGATAAAATAGAAAAGGAAAAGAAAACGAAAAAAAAAGTAAAACAATGAACATAAGAAAAATATTACCTTTATTGCTTTAATCAATGGCAGAAAAGAGGAGGGAACATCGGTGTCACGCTCAACATAGGCCTCTCTCTCTCTTAAAAAAATAGAAATTACAAAAGAAAAATAGAAACCTAACTACAAACTAGAAGAAAGCCTAAAAACCCTAGCTTTTGGCCCTGTACTGCGCTGGACGACGTTCTCGGTTGCACTGCAGGGGTATTTATAGGTGCAGAAAGAAGTAGAGTCACAGAACGACTCCTCCACGAAACCAGCTGGCCGGATTCGACAGGATTGCCGCGAAAACGCGGCTTGGGCCGCGTTTCCGCGGCCAAGTGATGTCGGCTGGCCACACGCTTTGGCGCGTGGCCTCCCCTGGCCCGTCCATCTGGGTGTAGTCTTCTGAAAGTTGCATCCCGACTCTTCATCTTGGGATTTCGAGATAACTTGGGAAGCAAGTTACCCTAGATCTCAAATCTTCCCATATCTTTTAAACGAATTTATTATCTTTGCACTCTCTTTCTTTGACTTTTATCCTCATCCTGCAAGTATTTAGGGTTGAATAGAAGTCTATCCTTCCCTCTTCTTTTGGTATTTGTAACAATTGCCCTTAGTAATTGCAATTTGACAATTGTTAATTGTAACTTTTGCATTGGGCTTTAAACATGGGCTTTTTGGGCTTCTTTTGGGCTTTTATTTCTTTATTTTTTTATTACTCAAGGCCTGCACACAATAAATAATAAAACATTAGTAATAGTGCAAAATTATAGGAATAAATATGAAAATGTGATAGTAAATGTAGTGATAAATATGCACTTTTTACTACCTATCACACCCCATACTTATCTTTTTGCTCGTCCTCGAGTAAAAATCAAAAAGAAAGAGGAAAAGAAAAATTAATCTTTCCTAACTCACTTCCGTAGGAATCACGGTTGCACTTAGCACGTGCAACAAGCCGTTAAACCCCTAGGTTACCCTAGAGGACGAGTATTGTCTCGTGAGGGTTTTCAGCGGATTACACCCACAAAATCCATAAAAAGGAAAATATTCGAAGTATATTTGAAGAGACTAAGTAGTCTATAAGTTTTAGGATTATCATTTTTATTCATTCTTGAACTTAGTCTTAATAAAGTCAATTGTTATTCATTTTAGGTAAGGATCAAAATTGAATGTTTGTATAGTCTTTTTCGTTACCAAAAGTCATACACATCCTTGTGAATCTAAGAATTCCTTAACTTGGACTCTCATGCCTCTTTATTATTATCATGATTTTTTTTAAAATATATATAACTCATCTAATTTTCTTTCGTGTAAGTATTAAGGCTTCTTGAGGCCCTCATACCTAACTAATTGATTATTAGATGTGTTAATACATATATAATATTTCTTAGTTTTCTTAGGCTTTCTAATCCACCCATGTAGCGAACTTAAAGTCGGTGACTCCCAAACTGGTTAGTTTTAGGGCACCAGGTGAGAAAACACCCCTCGGACTCAAATTCGAGTGAACTAGGCCCAAAAACTAAGGATGCTTATTTATTAACTCACCTTTAGGTGTGAATACTTATGCTTCATGAGGCACATGTATCCAGCTTAATTAGTGATTTTTGTTTATTTTTTATTTGTTATTTGTTATTTTTATTTTTTATATATGAGGCACAAGGGTCTTTGTCTTAGAATCCTAGATATGCATTAGGTATGCATATTTCATTAAGGTAAAAATCAAGACTAATTACTGATTCAATTTCTCCTCCTATACCTAAAAATTAAACAATTTATTTATTTTGACCAAGTTTTTAGAAATCCTAATCATGATTTTCCTAATTCTTAAAACTAACTTATAAATTTTTTTTTTAAAGAAAATTTTAGTTAGTTTCTAACTATGTTAGTATGTTAGTAAGGCCCACCCACACTTATCTCATGCATTGTCCTCAATATATGAATGTATACATGTATGTATGAAAAAGAAGAAGGGAATGCAGAAGTTACCTTAAGGTGGTGGTTCGGTGGTGGTCTAATTGGGCCAAGCGTTGCTACCCAATCAAGATAAAGTAGTATTTGGAGGAACCTACCAGAAATTTCCCTTATATAACCTACTAAAATGTATGTATGATCATTTTTTAGCAATTTCACCCCATCAAATTGTTGGCCCAAAGGCCTATCACCCTAGTTTTGATGATGATCAACTCATGAAGTTATGTTTACTAATGATCTTGTGTTTAATTAGTGACAGATTCCTTATCAAGATCTTAGTAGGTGTGGAGCTTCAACAAAGGATAAAATGTCAAGTTGGAAGCTAATACCGGTCGATTCACGTGCCTATGCATCAGGACCACATCTAGAGATGAGCTCGGTGGATTGCATGTGGACCAAGTCAAGAAGATGAGAAGACTTCAAGGGAAGACTTCAAGAAGATGAAGACTTGTGTCTAGGTATAAGATTTTTATTTGTTTTAGATAAAAATGTAAAGGATAGAATAGATTGGTGGATTGCTCAAGTATATCTTACGCACACACTCTTGATAGAATTGCTTTCATAAAAAGATTTTCATGTTTAGAAAAGAATTTTTATTTGAGAAAAAGATTTTTCATTGGACAAAACACATGTCTTGGTTTTTGATGTTACCTATATACATATCTTTCAAAACCAAGTTTAGTGTTTTATGTCAAAAACTAGATATTTCATCTTGATTGTGTAGTGGATCATATCCATACACACTATGCTTTAAAGTATATCTTGTTTTTGTATTTGATGAAAATTTGGAAAAACATGTTGATATTTCGAAACCAAGTTTAGTGCTTTATGTCAAAAACTAGATATTTCATCTTGATTGTGTAGTGGATCATATCCATACAAACTATGCTTTAAAGTATATCTTGTTTTTGTATTTGATGAAAATTTGGAAAAACATGTTGTTTTTGAAAAAAAAACAGTTTTTATTATGAGCCAATATTTCCAAGTTACAAAAATAGTCAAATCTTTAATAACATGCCTTGATTTTGTGCAAGCATGTTTCTATATCATAAAACTATTTTTTGTAGAATTTATATGTATTTTTGGGGATTTTATAAAAAGATTTTTATACCAGTTTTCCAGACCAGAACTGGCCTGACAGGCTGGTCCGGTCGACCGGGCGGTCGACCGCACCAAGGGCCGGTCGACCCACGGTCGACCGGACGTGCACAGACGTGCACGCCTGTGTGCACTGGAGAACGGTCGACCGCTCCGGTCGACCGCTTCAGAGAGTCTGCTCTCTGGAAATTCCGGTCGACCGCACCGGTCGACCGACAGAGAAGTAATTCTCTGCTCCAGGTGCGCGGTCGACCGGGCCGGTCGACCGGAGGCTCCAACGGTCGGATTCTTGACCGTTGGCGGTCGACCGGACCGGTCGACCGGCAGTACTGACAGATTCCAACGGCTAGTTTTCTGGCAGCCTATAAATTGGGGTTTTGTCATTGTTTGAGGCTAAGATTTTAGGAGAGCTTTTGTCCAGTTATTTCCATTCTTTTAGCAGAGTTTTCTCCACAAAATAGAGTGCCAATATTTCCTATCAAAAGGGATTTTATCAAGAGAGTGTTTATTGTGATTTCTTGAATTTTCCATCAAAGTTCTTTCCTTGATTTCTCACACTACACTTGAGCATCCATAGTTATATCTATCCTATAAGAGTGTTGTAGTGAGAGTTTTGTTAGGTGATCAAGTGTTTAGATCACCAAGATCTTTTTTGTATTTGAGGAAGCGGGCAAGTGTGCTCGCGGTGTTTTGAGTTCGGGTGCGGACTTGTTGTACGAGGTGCGACCTCGACGAGCCGGTGGGCTTGTGGTGTGTAAGGGACTAGAGAGTCCGAGGGCTTGTAGGTGTTGCGGCACCAAGGAGAGATCCGTTGGGATCGTGCATAGTGGAAATCCTTCGTGTGTCGAAGGCGGGGATGTAGAGCAAGTGTGCTCGAACCTCGAAACAAACCCTTTGTGTTTGCGATTGCTCACTCTTGCTCTCTTACTCTTTTTGTCTCACTTATATCTTGCATTACTTTATAGTTTTTATCTCTTATATGCATGATATACCTTTGTGCTCATAATTGCTATACTTGCTTGGGATTGTTATTAACACTAGTATTCAACCAAGAGAGCCAACGCGGCACCTCAACCCATTCAAGGGGAATCTAGAGGAGTTTGTCCAGAGCCTCGCAAGGGGAATTCGGCAACACTCTTGTGTTATACATAAGTGTTCAATTAAAAGAAGTTTAATTTGGTCAACTTAGTTTTAATTCCGCATTATTTGTTCATAAGTGACCATTAGATTAGCCATCACCTATTCACCCCCCCTCTAGGTGAACTTACAATTGGTATCAGAGCTAGTGCTCTTGATATTGGGTCTAACAACCTAAGAGTTAAAGATCCTCTTTTAGGCTAATCACAAGATTTGTACACAAACAATGGACTTCATGTCACCACCCACCTTTGACATTCTTAACATCCAAATTTGGAAGGTTAAGATGTTTTTGTTCCTCAAAGGACTTGGCCTTAGTGTATATCTTGCCACAACTAATAAAGAATATTGCTTAAATGGTAAGAACATTGAGGCTAATGCAAAAGCCCTTCATGCTATTAAGTCAACCCTAAATGATGATTATTTATCTAGGGTTTCTAATGTTGAATCGGCTTTTGTAGCTTGGAACATCATCACCTCCCTTGGCGAAAAGGACCTATACTATGCGGGGAGTGATTCGGACGTTGGAAGCGACATCTCCAACGTATGCTATATGGTCCAAGGGGATAACCCCCTTGAGGTAAACTCCGAATCCGATGATGAGGACATGTCATATGATGAGCTCACTTCATTTTGCCAAACAATTCTTGAGAAATATGACATGATTAAAAAGGATAATAAAAATTTGAAAAAGAAAATTGCTTGCATGCATATAGAACAAGATTCTTTTAAATCTAACATTGCATGTTTAGAAAAGGACAACAACAATTTGAAAAAGAATTTTGATGCCATGATTAATGAAAAAGATTCATTAGAAATAAAATGGCATGCTTAGAAAAAGAAAACAAAGTTTTAAAAAATGAGAATGTTTCCTTGCTTACAAAATTGAATGATTTATGTGAAGGGAACACTATTTTGAAAAATAAGATTGATTTGGTGGAAAAACAAAAAGAAGTTGTTTTTCAAGAAAATAAATCTTTAAAAAGAAAAATTTGTGAAAATGAAAAGGAAAATGTTTGTAAAAAGAAAAAGAAAATTGTTCATATATCTCATCATGCTTCTCATGCACACATTGATCAAATGAGATTAAAAATTTGAAAAATAAAATTGACAATTTGAGCTCTAATTTGAGCTCATGTGCATTCAATCATACTAGATTGGAATCCTTGTTTCAAAAGAAACAAGTTCCTCATACTCATGCACATTCACATCATGCATATGCTTATGATGCACATCATGCTCACACTCCCACTCATAAGTATGCTAAGGTGTACACATGTACACATTGTGGCCGCAAAGGCCATTTAGCAAAATTTTGTTATGAAAGGTTAAATGTTCTTATTTTTGATAAAAATAAAAATGCTTGGGTTCCTTACAAGACTAACCCCATAGGACCCAAGAAAATATGGGTACCAAAATCCCCACCTTGTGTATTTGATGTAGGTGAGGAATCTCTCAAAACGTGAGAGATTTGGTGCCTTGATGGTGGGTGCATTTGAACTAAAATGACACATACTTGGAGCACCGCTATCAAGGAATTTTGGTGGGTCAACCACCATGCTAGGAGCTTTAGAGTTGGTAACGATTTCTAAACTCCTATTTCATTTATGCACATGCTTTTAATTTCATGTAGCATGTTCATATTTTTTTTGGTGCTTCATGTGGCATTTACATGCTTAAATGTAGAATGTGTCAAAACTTGCATTTATACATATATGAATAGTGAACTACAATTGACTCATATATATTTGAACTTCATGCTCATTTGTATCCACTATATGCATGTGTATAGGCTAGTTTTGATGATTCGGTCATTTATACTTGTTATGCCTATCTTTGATCTTACTTCATGTATATGTGTGTTTAATTCAAATCTAATAAATATACATGTATACCCCTTGAGTCATTTGCCTTCATGCAATATATATTGGACTCTTTTCATATTTGGGATATGTATGCATATTGTTAGAATTGGATAAATCATACATATACCATGAAGATTAGTATTTTAAATAAATAATAATAAAAAAATGATTTTTCATGTTTTTGATTTGTACAACAAAATGTGATTTATGATCTTTTTGAGCTTGAATGACTATTTTCATAAAAATGCTATTTACATGATCTTTTGAACACTCATCTTTATGATACAAAATATTTTGAGCTTTATAGACCATGAGTGATTAAATCTTTATGTATTTAGCAATGCTTTATGAAAAATATATGATTTGTTTTAGATGAAAAATAAGATTTTCATGAGATTCATGCTTCACTTTCTATTTTCATGAAAATACCATTTACATAACCTTTGAACACTCATCTTTTATGATAAAAGATAATTTTTGAGCTTTATGGACTATGAGTGCTTAAACTTGTATGTATTTAGTATAATTCATGAATAACATATGATTTCATGTTTTTTTGAAGGATCTTTAACTAGTTTTTCAAAAATTATTTATAACTAGTTATTTATTCTTCAAATTTGGTAGTGCTTAGACATAACTAACTTTTAAACCTACCAATTTTTGGTTATGAGTATATACATGATTTACAGTGTTAATTTTATAATTGGTATATTACTCACATTTTGGTTCCTATATATGTATGCCCTAATTTTCAAATTGATCTTATCTATTCACATACATATATATGATTTTCTTGTGCCTGCTTTACAATTGATTTACATTCTTAAAAGCACAAAAAGTTTATGCTAAGTTCACACCTTATATTAGCTATGCATAAGCTTATGAAAAATAAAAAGATTTTATTTTAGATCTTTCATTTGGTATCAATAGGCCTCAACTTCAAATTTGCTATATAATTACAATTGATATCAATATGTTTGAAACAATAAAAGATTTTGCAATGATAACTTGATATCACACATCTTCAAGTGCTATTTTCTATTGGTATCAAAATTACAAATTATGATTGGTTCAAAATTTGTTTTATTGAGAAAAGTTCAAAATTTTGTTTTGATAAAGAAAAAATTAAAAATGTTTTGTTTTGTATTTCCTATATGCAAGGAGAGCTTAACATCTCTCTTACATATAGATTCATGTTGAGTATATTATAAATTGAGGAGCTTGACATCTCTTCTTTATATGATATACGTGTGTAGGGGGAGCTTCACATCTCCTTCTATGCATTACATAGTTGTGTTGTGTGAATTAGGGCTTCACATCCCTCCTTCATGCAATACACATTGTAGGGAAGCTAACTTAACGTCTTCCTCTTTATGAATTTATATAGCATATAAATCTTTATCGATTACTTTGTATTACCCCTTCTTGATCTTTTTGTTTTTAACAAAAAGGGGAGAAAAATTTGTTTTTGATTTGCTTTTACTTTGAACCCTTTGTTGATGATTGACAAAAAGGGGGAGAAGTATTTGTGATATATGCATGATTCCTTACTTAAGGAGGAGAAGTATTTGTCTTCATTACTTAAGGTTGTATAAGATTTGTATTTATGCATATATATTTTGGTTTGCAAATAATAGGAGAAAAAGATTTGTTTTTGTGTTATCTCCATTCATTTGCATACATGTGCTTCATTGTCATATCTTTATCATTTATTTGATATGCATGAGTTAAGGGGGAGCTTCTTTGAAGCTTTACTTTAATCCATGCATATATAACTTCATGAGTTTTGTCATCATCAAAAAGGGGGAGATTGTTGGCCCAAAGGCCTATCACCCTAGTTTTGATGATGATCAACTCATGAAGTTATGTTTACTAATGATCTTGTGTTTAATTAGTGACAGATTCCTTATCAAGATCTTAGTAGGTGTGGAGCTTCAACAAAGGATAAAATGTCAAGTTGGAAGCTAGCACCGGTCGATTCACGTGCCTATGCATCAGGACCACATCTAGAGATGAGCTCGGTGGATTGCATGTGGACCAAGTCAAGAAGATGAGAAGACTTCAAGGGAAGACTTCAAGAAGATGAAGACTTGTGTCTAGGTATAAGATTTTTATTTGTTTTAGATAAAAATGTAAAGGATAGAATAGATTGGTGGATTGCTCAAGTATGTCTTACGCACACACTCTTGATAGAATTGCTTTCATAAAAAGATTTTCATGTTTAGAAAAGAATTTTTATTTGAGAAAAAGATTTTTCATTGGACAAAACACATGTCTTGGTTTTTGATGTTACCTATATACATATCTTTCAAAACCAAGTTTAGTGCTTTATGTCAAAAACTAGATATTTCATCTTGATTGTGTAGTGGATCATATCCATACACACTATGCTTTAAAGTATATCTTGTTTTTGTATTTGATGAAAATTTGGAAAAACATGTTGATATTTCGAAACCAAGTTTAGTGCTTTATGTCAAAAACTAGATATTTCATCTTGATTGTGTAGTGGATCATATCCATACACACTATGCTTTAAAGTATATATTGTTTTTGTATTTGATGAACATTTGGAAAAACATGTTGTTTTTGAAAAAAAAACAGTTTTTATTATGAGCCAATATTTCCAAGTTACAAAAATAGTCAAATCTTTAATAACATGCCTTGATTTTGTGCAAGCATGTTTCTATATCATAAAACTATTTTTTGTAGAATTTATATGTATTTTTGGGGATTTTATAAAAAGATTTTTATACCAGTTTTCCAGACCAGAACTGGCCTGACAGGCTGGTCCGGTCGACCGGGCGGTCGACCGCACCAAGGGCCGGTCGACCCACGGTCGACCGGACGTGCACAGACGTGCACGCCTAGGTGCACTGGAGAACGGTCGACCGCTCCGGTCGACCGCTTCAGAGAGTCTGCTCTCTGGAAATTCCGGTCGACCGCACCGGTCGACCGACAGAGAAGTAATTCTTTGCTCCAGGTGCGCGGTCGACCGGGCCGGTCGACCGGAGGCTCCAACGGTCGGATTTTTTGACCGTTGGCGGTCGACCGGACCGGTCGACCGGCAGTACTGACAGATTCCAACGGCTAGTTTTCTGGCAGCCTATAAATTGGGGTTTTTATCATTGTTTGAGGCTAAGATTTTAGGAGAGCTTTTGTCCAGTTATTTCCATTCTTTTAGCAGAGTTTTCTCCACAAAATAGAGTGCCAATATTTCCTATCAAAAGGAATTTTATCAAGAGAGTGTTTATTGTGATTTCTTGAATTTTCCATCAAAGTTCTTTCCTTGATTTCTCACACTACACTTGAGCATCCATAGTTATATCTATCCTATAAGAGTGTTGTAGTGAGAGTTTTGTTAGGTGATCAAGTGTTTAGATCACCAAGATCTTTTTTGTATTTGAGGAAGCGGGCAAGTGTGCTCGCGGTGTTTTGAGTTCGGGTGCGGACTTGTTGTACGAGGTGCGGCCTCGACGAGCCGGTGGCTTGTGGTGTGTAAGGGACTAGAGAGTCCGAGGGCTTGTAGGTGTTGCGGCACCAAGGAGAGATCCGTTGGGATCGTGCATAGTGGAAATCCTTCGTGTGTCGAAGGCGGGGATGTAGAGCAAGTGTGCTCGAACCTCGAAACAAACCCTTTGTGTTTGCGATTGCTCACTCTTGCTCTCTTACTCTTTTTGTCTCACTTATATCTTGCATTACTTTATAGTCTTTATCTCTTATATGCATGATATACCTTTGTGCTCATAATTGCTATACTTGCTTGGGATTGTTATTAACACTAGTATTCAACCAAGAGAGCCAACGCGGCACCTCAACCCATTCAAGGGGAACCTAGAGGAGTTTGTCCAGAGCCTCGCAAGGGGAATTCGGCAACACTCTTGTGTTATACATAAGTGTTCAATTAAAAGAAGTTTAATTGGTCAACTTAGTTTTAATCCGCATTATTTGTTCATAAGTGACCATTAGATTAGCCATCACCTATTCACCCCCCTCTAGGTGAACTTACACAAATTTCCATAATTCATAATTATATTCAGAGTCAATTGTGTCAACCGCCTTGTCCCAAAATGGAGTGTGAAAAGATGGAATGATTGACTTGGACGTCGTAAGTATGGGAACGAATACCGACTCAGGAAAGAAACTTAAATCAAGTAAGGGTTCAGGAATCGGGTTAGGTTCAGGAAGTGGGTCCAAATCAATAAGCTGAAACTCAAGTCCACAATCAGTTTCCCAAAATGGAATGTGACTCAATGTTGGTGATTCAAGTTCAGGAATGATAGGTGTGGGAATCAAAACTGACTCTAAAAGATTACCTAAGTCGGGTAAAAAACAGGAGTCAATAATGATTCGGGAATTTGAACTTGATCACAGATTTGAGAATCTAGGTCACATATCTCATTGAGCTCAATATCATAAAAATAAGAACTTGCCAATTTATCCATGGGACTTTCAAAATTGCAAAATTGGTCAAGTTCAATATGATCATAAAAAATGGGTGATTCAATTCATGATGAATTGGTACAGGATCCAATGTTGACTCGGGAAAAGTAAAATCAGGTGGAGACACTGGAGTCATTATTGAATCAGGAAGTAAGATTGAATCACCAAGTGGGAGATCAGGATCATATTCATGCTCAAGTTCTATTTCAGGAAAGGAATAACTTGCCAAACTATCAGAAATTGGAGTTTCAAGACAAGTTCAAATGATGGTACTGAATTAGAATCTTGTTGTCCAAAGCAACGTGACTCGTCGGCTCTAAGAGAGTGGTCAGCGAAAGCAGAATTGGCCGGACGGTGAGAACGTAAAGATTGAACCATCATATCTATTTCATGATCACGAGCTAATCTAGCCTGAGTCATGGTTTTAAGCATCTTTTCATAGTTAATTGGTGCATCATTTTGTGATTGGACTTGAAAAGAGGAAGTGTAATCATGATGAAGTTGTGAGTCGGTGGACTCACGCATCATCATGTCTAAGATTGATGGTGATTGTTGCTTGGACTCCTGCATACTCATCATTTCCTGGATAGATAGTTTTCTATTCTGAATGGGTGGATCTGAGTATGAATCTTGGGAATATTGTGGACAAGGTGGATATGGAGGACAAGTTGGTTGAAAATTGAACTTGGGGGAAGCGAAACCCATGAACTCTGTGAAGAGTTGAAAGTGGTATGAAAATTATGGTCATAAGATGGGGGGCATGGGTTATATTCATTCGGATAAGACCATTCCGGTACACTAGATTGGTCAAAGTTATGATATGCCGGGTTGGTAATATCCGAAAAAGAGGGTGGTGTGTAATATGGATTTAAATTGGAAAAATTATTATTATATGCCATATCACACAAACACAAACAAAGAAAAAGAAAACAAACAAATAAGCAAACAAAAAGAAAAAAATTCTAACTTAAGTTAGGGTAGACCTATGACCTAGACGACTCCTAACTGGTTAGACTGTCCACGGGAGGTAGGGTGCAGACTTTGACCACAAGTTAATCAGCCAGGTCAGGGCAAGATTGGTGGGAGGTTTTCCGTCAAAGACGTTCCTTAATTAAATAACCACCAATCTTCGGGCTTTCGGCCCTCAATCCCCTTCTTAGACACTGACTTGCAGGAGTCAAATTCCAACACTGTTCCCCCTTAGGATAATCTCCTAATTGAGTCCGAGATGTCCCTAGGGCCAATGTCTACTTATTTTTAGTTAGGCTTGGGTTAGTGAGTGCTTGGAATATGATTTTTGGGCCAAGGAAGGGCGATTAAATCCCCACCTTATCTTGTTATGGGTTAGTGCCCTTAAGATAAGTTGGTGCAAGTGTACAAGATATGTAAATAAGATTCACTCAAAGCAATGAAAATCAACCAAGAGATGAGTCCTATTCTACATGCAATGCGAACGTACCTTACTCCAGCACTCTTCAACAGTAAAAATAAATGAATTGAAAAGACACGTACCTAAAATGCAAACGTCTAATCAATTTTTTATCTTTTTCAAAAAGTATTTTACTGTTGATTAATTAGCAGTATACAGGTTTATCACAGAACAAATATAACAGAGCTGACAAATCAAATTTCAGATTGCAGCAACCTGTAGAAAATTCAGTAAGTAGTTCTCTACTACTGCCGCGGATCCGCGGCTATTGCCGCGTTTGTGCGGCAAGGTAGTAGTCTCTGCTGCTCTGCCTTCGAGGGCAGAGGCACAGAGTTGTTATATGTCCTTGCTGCTGTTTTCTGTTCTCCAAACCTGCAAACAGAAAGAATAAAAGAATTAGTTAATAAATTTTTTTAGAGATAAACTTACCGTCCCTCCCCGGCAACGGCGCCAAAATTTTGATTGAGATTTCCCTGCACACAAAATATAGAATATCAGAATTTAAATCAATAATGCAGGGTGCTCAATTCTAATCCGCGGTAGCAATGGCTATGCAGGTCGTGAACCTCAGGGAGGGACTAGCAATGGAAGCGTTTAAGTAAGTTCTCTAAAAATTCTTCTTTTAGTTATTAAAAGGAAAATAAGAAAATATTAGTTAAAGTTAGTTTAGAAAGAAAGCGGTATTTACAATGAGTCGGGAAAGAAAGAGTTGGTAGATGGTGATTTAATCTACAAAAATAAAAGAAAAGAAAAGAAAAGAAAAGAAAGGAACACTTACCTTAATTTGGTTGAGAAAATACGTGAAAACTTTACATGTTCTACCTTACTTAGGAGGCGTTCAACGCATAAACCATAGGATCGAGCTCAGTCCCTTATTCACATTATATCATCAAGCTGGGCAAGAATGAAGTGATACGGACCTTGAGGAGGAGAACATCTCCATGAAGTATCGTTGGCACTCGCTAAGACTCGTTATACTTGCGCTTCGGAAATCACTTGCATTCTCATCAACAATCACAGAGATAAAATAGAAAAGGAAAAGAAAACGAAAAGAAAAGTAAAAGTAAAACAATGAACATAAGAAAAATATTACCTTTATTGCTTTAATCAATGACAGAAAAGAGGAGGGTACATCGGTGTCACGCTCAACATAGGCCTCTCTCTCTCTTAAAAAAATAGAAATTACAAAAGAAAAATAGAAACCTAACTACAAACTAGAAGAAAGCCTAAAAACCCTAGCTTTTGGCCCTGTACTACGCTGGACGACGTTTTCGGTTGCACTGCAGGGGTATTTATAGGTGCAGAAGGAAGTAGAGTCCCAGAACGACTCCTCCACGAAACCAGCTGGCTGGATTCGACAGGATTGCCGCGGAAACGCGGCTTGGGCCGCGTTTCCGCGGCCAAGTTATGTCGGCTGGCCACGCGCTTTGGCGCGTGGCCTCCCCTGGTCCGTCCATCTGGGTGTAGTCTTCTGGAAGTTGCATCCCGACTCTTCATCTTGGGATTTCAAGATAACTTGGGAAGCAAGTTACCCGAGTCTCAAATCTTCCCATATCTTTTAAACGAATTTATTATCTTTGCACTCTCTTTCTTTGACTTTTATCCTCATCCTGCAAGTATTTAGGATTGAATAGAAGTCTATCCTTCCCTCTTCTTTGGTATTTGCAACAATTTCCCTTAGTAATTGCAATTTTGACAATTGTTAATTGTAACTTTTGCATTGGGCTTTAAACATGGGCTTTTTGGGCTTCTTTTGGGCTTTTATTTCTTTATTTTTTATTACTCAAGGCCTGCACACAATAAATAATAAAACATTAGTAATAGTGCAAAATTATAGGAATAAATATGATAATGTGATAGTAAATGTAGTGATAAATATGCACTTTTTACTACCTATCACGAATCCCTGTGAAGTTCTTTTTGTCACGTTAACATTACACCTCTGACATATGATCTTCTATGAAATTCATTTCCTAGCCCCCCAGCAAGTTTTGAGTCCCACTCAGTCTTTGGTGGACTTTTCTGGTTGTCACGTTAACAATATACCTCTGACAATTTCTTCCAAATCCCATCCAAATTTTGAGCTTGGTGGCTTCTCAATCAGTTATGTCATTGCGACCTCTGAACCGACAGATAGCCAAGTCTCATCTTTCAGTTCGGCAAGGACTATTTTGAGCTTGGTGGCTTCTCAATCGGTTACGTCATTGCGACCTCTGAACCGACAGATAGCCAAGTCTCATCTTTCAGTCCGGCAAGGGCTATTTTGAGCTTGGTGGCTTCTCAATCAGTTATGTCATTGCGACCTCTGAACCGGCAAATAGCCAAGTCTCATTTTTCAGTCCGGCAAGGACTATTCTTTGTCATCATGCGACAAAATTTTAAGCTTGGCGGCTTCTTAACCGGTTACGTCATTGCGATCTCTGAACCGGCAGATAGCCAGGTCTCATCTTTTAGTCCAGTAAGGACTATTTTCTCAAATGGATGCAATACAACTTGAAAGCGAGAATTCAGAAGATAAAATAAGTTGAAAATGCAACAGGGGAGTCAAAATAAAATCATTCTTTATTGATTCTAAAAGTGGGATACATGAATACACAGATCACAAGCTACAACGGCGCTTCATAGGACTTGATCTGTTCTTCAAGAGTGGCCAGCCTCGTCTTCCTCTCTTCAGCAGCCCTGATAAGTGCCTGTGACCTCAACTCGGCCTCATTAAAGCTCGCCTGGGCCAAGCGAGCTTCAATTTCAATTAAGGTTGCCCTCTGTGCTAGCTCCTGCCGCAAGACTTCGTCATTCTGGGCCTTAAGCTGTTCAAGCCGAGCAGTCTCTTCAAGACGCACTGGTTCAGCCTTGGACAAAAGAAGATTAGCCTTCCTAATCATTTCCTTCGCCTTTTCAATTTTATCCTCAGCGTCAAGAAGAGCACTATTAGAAGCGTCTATGACATCCCCGAGCTCTACTTTCCTTGTCTCCAAGGATTTCAATTCAGAAGAAATTGCCTTAGTAGCTTCTTGAGCGGAAAGATGAGCTTCATGCATCTGAGCAACAAGATGCCCAAGCTGTTCATTAACTAAAGACTCCAGATCTGAATGGCTAAGGTGGCGCCATTCGTCTACATCCCTCTCGAGCCTGTCCACCAGAAGCTCCAATGTGGCGGCCTGATCATCACCTCTAAAATCTCGGATACTGTCAATGCTTCGGGAGAGGACCACCTTTAAAGTAGAGAATGAGGTAGTCGAGCCCTTCAAGACCAAAGCAACGGATCGCTTCAAGCTCTTATAAATGCTGTCGACTAACTCAGCCACGAATTCGTTTTTGGCCTCAATTACTCCTGGCAAACGAGCAGCCCCTGAAGACAGAATTCCCACTGGCTTTACTGACACTACTGTGGAAGGAATAGTAGAAGCACTGGCTGGAGTAATACGAGGGGTCGTCAGTGATCTCAGAGGAGTCCTCATCGAAACCAGTACACTAGCCACAACTGAAGTAGGACTAATGACTATTTCCGGGAGAATGGGCTCAACCACCAATGTTGGAGAAGTAAGACTGGTAATCACCTTCAGCTCCGCGCCTTGCAAGATAGGTGGCATTGGCGAGACCAATGACATCTCACCCACTGATATAGTTGGAAGTGAGGTTGGTTCCACGATTACCGTCCCTCAATTTCAGTTCCCCTGGCTGGTTCAGGCTGATAAGAGGGCAGGTCGTGATACAAAGCATCCAACTCAGCAGCATCCACCACGGTCGAAGTACTTAATTCACCCCTGGTTCCCTCAGGAAGATTGGTTGGCTCTCTCGAAGTAGATGCACCCAAAGGCGGGACACCTACAGCAAGACTTTATTTAGGCAAGGTATAATAAATAGCAGGAGTCAAAAGGTCAAAACAGTACCAAAAGATGATGTCGCCTTAATCGTCTTGACGGCTGCATAAGTCCTTACAGGCTCCATTGAAAAATCTTTGGCGGAATCAACATGAATGGCCAGCCCGCCTTCACTTGCCAAATCTTCCGTGGTCCACTCGAAAGAGCTAGAAGCTACGGGACTTCCTTTTGAAGTTCCAACGCCCGAAGGACCTACATCAGACTCTTCCGAGACGGCGAAATAGCCAGCTTCATCGCCTTCCCTATAAGTGAACAAGGGATCATAATGCTCCCCTTGTTCTCCGGCAGCCTCAGCTCGTGGGTCTTTTACCACCTCGGTTCCTGACTTATGAAGTAAACAGTGAGCTGTATGGAACACATAAGAAGTATATTACAAGAACATAGCTGATCTTACCTAGGTCCAGAGTAGCTTTACCAGTAGTCGGCCTAGGTGCCGATAACTTAATGACTAATGGGGTTGGAGGAGGAGGCGCTGCATATAATTCGCCCTCTGCAACAACCACAGGAGCGTAGTGACGAGGCTTCTTCACTACCCTCTTCCTACGAGATCCACCTTCCCGCTTTCGCTTGAAGTGGACGTCAGGATCTTCTTCCTCCACTTCTTCCACATCAACGTGTTCCACGGGGGCCGTGCCCACCCCACCAGAAGCAACTGTTGGAGTCTCAGCACCCGTATCCGCTTCAAAACGAGGACTTCCTGCATCCGAGGCTTCGCTATCATCAACAGCAATGAATTCCCCGAGGCCTGGAACGCGGACCTTTTACCCTCGCCTTTCTCAGTGACCTTCCGCTTCAGCTGCGAGAGATTAACTTCACACTAGAGGAATTAATAGAAAATCCAGTGGGTGTGGAGTTCAAAGTTCTATACCACTGGCAGAATCCCAGGGTCGTCAGAAGGTTCGGAGTCCTTAGCAGCATGCACAGTCGCGCCTCAGTACAGCCAGCAATGAAGAACCGCCAAGCACGAGATCCATCGATGAGACTCCCCATGAAGGCCAGGCTGTTGTTCGGATTGCCTACATACAGTTGGTCATACCCAAACTGACGGGCAAACTGACTCAGAACATAGGGCTCCAGGTAACAGGTGTCCCCGCTTCTATACAACAAGTGTGATGGCCGAATGCTAACCAGCCATTCGAAGACTCCCCGACTCAATGACGTCTGCCCTTCTCCCACATCCTTGAATTCTTCACCATACCCCGCATCGCGAATGTAGGGGAAGCATCGGAAAAGGCTAAAGACGTCATGACGACACAGCAGCTTACGGACCGCAGCCATATAAGTCTTCGACCATGAACATCCCTCGAATCGACGAAGAAGCGTCATTCAAACACCTTCTGGGGTTCCTCTCTGGCTTGGATAATAGAAGGATAGTGGAGGGCGAACCATGTCATTAGATAATTATATTTCAAACTTATTCTGGGGTTTGGTCCGTCGCAGGTCAAAATAGTCCCCTTTCCCCGCTTCATCGTTGGTAGCCTACAGAAAGCCTCCGTCAATGCGCGAAGGCCTCTCTGAATACAGCACGCCATGGCTGGAAGGAGTCCAAGAGAACGACCATGGACTAGACGAACAGCAAGCAAAAAGACAGTCGGATGAATGACATCGCCAGATGAAGATGGCACCACGCATCTTTTCAACCAGACCGTCAAGAAACCAGCCAGAAGTGCCTTCCGGGACGTCGGTCGACGAGCATGGTGGTGGAAACTCCGAAGAATATAGCCTTTCTCATAGGGGCCATCATCTTCTTCCAGAATTAGATCCCCTTGAGAATGCTATTACATTCGGCGAAAGATGTCTTCATCAGCAACTCCACAATGAGCCGCTTCAAGAGTATTTTTCATGTCAGAGAACAAATAATTTCCCCAGCTTTCAAACTGCATGAAGTTCCTTTGTGGCTCCCATGCATACTGGAGCAAATGTAGAGGTGGCACATCAATTCCCAGTAGGTCACAAGCAAAGCGGGCTCCTGCTTCTCCAGAAGTGTCAATTTCGCCTCACACGAGAAATATTCTTCGTAGGGGAGAGATCCCAAAGGAAGAGCAGATACTTCCCACATCTCGTGCAGAGCCATACCCAATTCGCCAACAGGGGTGAAGAAGGTCCCTGTAGCCGGGCAGTATAACTCAAAGATGGCATAAAAGTTCGCTACGCTCATCTGAATGCCATAACAGGTCCCTGACGGCCTCATAAAGCCCCAACATCTCCAGATCCTCCTCAAAATGAGCAAGGACATATAGGGTCAAGTCCCTCCACTATTCCTTGGGACGGTGAATCTATCCTGGAGTCCTAAAATCAGTGGCTGGATAGTTGCCACGAACTTTAAAAAATTGATTCCCAAAGGTCTGCGCCACTGAAAGGTTTTCTCCCACTGGGATGTCTGGAAGTACGTCCCAGGATGGAGACCCAATATGCAGCGAGGAGGACCCGTCCTTGTGTAACCGGGAGAGGGAATTATCAACTTCCCATGTGAACAGATTCAGTAGTCTAACTCACTTGCCACTGCATCTTCTGAGCCCTCGTGACGCATTGAAAGAAGGACAAGGGAAAATACCGCTTGCTAGATAGGAGATAGAACTTCTCACCATCCAATTTGAAAATCCACTGCCCCTCTCCGGCTAGCAGCTGGCGATCATTATCTGGCGCTGCATCTCCGAATATGAAGCCAGGCTTCCGATAGATTCTTCGGTCAGAATCTTCAAGGGAGCAGTAGTTAAGATGCTCCTCATGGTGCGCTGATCCCCAGCATGAATAAGTGTATCCCGAGCAGGAGAGCTTCGCTCGTTGAATAGTGAAGCCTGCCCTTAAAACTGCAGGCTAATGTTGCCGTCTAGCCCCCTGGCTGTGCCAAAGAGGCTGTTCAGAGGACCGGGAGTATAGTGTACTGCAAAAATAAAGAGAAACTATGATTAGTTCATCAACCAAATAAGGGCTAAAATAAGAATGCAATTTTTGTTAAGGCATAGCCTCGCTCTCCGAGCAAAGTTGGCCTAATGATAGCTTCGCCCCGAAGCTTAACTCTGCAGCTGCAACTTAACTCCGCATTCCACACGAAGCCAGGAGGCAGGAAAATATCCAAGTATTAGCTTCGCTCTGGAAGCTTGACCTCGAACAACAGGACGTGACAAAGTCCCAGGAGCTAACTTCGTCATGAAGGTATTATTGTCTTAAGATTATTCTAAGGGCTTTAAGGTCCTTTTCAGTTACACTCCAAATGCTAGCTTCGCACCCTATCATTCAATAGGATGTGAACCGCCTAAAGGATAGCTTCGCCTGAAGGCTTGAAGAAGAGACCCTTCGGTTCTGAGATTCTCAATCAAGAAATCAAGGAAAATTCAGGGAATTAAACCCCCTAAGATCACCAGATCATAATTGATCGTTCTGGGTTCATCGAAAGATAGCCTGAAATGGGCTTTAAGAGAGAAATGAAAATCTCTGATCAAAAGGGAAAGATCCCTACCAGCGATCGGTCGTTCGATGACTGGAGGAGGAGAAGGATCCTCCGTCGTAGAGGTTGCGACCTCTTTTCCCGCTCGTCTCCTGGGAGCCATTGAAGAACTGAAAAGGTTCTTGGATTCTCAAATGAAGAAGAAAGAAGAAGAAAGGGCCTGTAGTGCACTGAAAATTCAAAAAGAAGTGATGCCTTCTCTTTCAGCCCGATCAGGCTTTTATAGGCTGATGATTGTCTAAATGCCGCCTCGAAAGGAGCGCAGGCAGTCATTTCAAATTAATTTGAAATGGCGCCTAAAGCGCCTTCCTGAGAAGCGCTGCTTCAGCCTCACTAAGGGCTAACTCCGCCATAAGTCTAGTGCTGACTTAGCGCGACGCATCAATAACTTCACTAAAAAGCATGCCTTAGCTCCGCTAAAAGCACAACCCGAACTTCGCACAAACTTCATGCTAGCTTCGCTGGAAGCTCGTTCCTGATTCAGATAGGATTCTATCTTTGACATCGTATGAAGTTTAGCTCCGTCAGTCCACTTCAGGTGTCCTCGAATCAAAAAGAAGGAGAAACAAAGCAGATACGCAAAAAATAAACTTTTATTGATTTAAAAGGGAAGATATATTGATACTACTACATCAAGGTTGTGTTTTGCGCAACAGAATCATTTGCTCAAAAGGCATACAAGTGGTCCTATCTACTTCCAAGCCAAACTAACTGGACACGAAAGGCCTTCCTCCTGCACAAGGCCGTAATCCTTCGCATAGTAGCAGATTTTGCCATCAAGAAGCTGGATCTTCTTTGATGAAAAATTGATAAAGGACCGGTTGCCACCAGAAAGCTGGATCTTCTTTGATGAAAATTGGCAAAGGATCCGAGACCTTACAGGTGACGTCCGCTTTCTCGAAGTGGATCATCTCGGAAAGCAACTATCGGCCCCGCCTCGAAGTGGATCATCTCGGATAAGTGACTGCCAACCTCTTCTGGGAACACACATCAGCTACCCCAGTTGTTGCTCATGCTTAGGATTTAAAGTTTTAATTGGAAAAGCAAGAGGCAACTTTCTGGTCTCTTTTATCAAGTCAAAAGACTGGCGAACATAGCTCACTGCAATGCAAACTGAAACAAGTTAGCAGCAAGTCAAAGGAGAAGCTGCAAAAGTGAAATGCAAAGTCAAATTCTTTGGGGCGAAGCAATTTATATCCGATTCAGTTGCAATTTAAGGATGGATTTCAATTAAGCAGAAGATAGCCTCGCTTGCACAGTGATGATGGGCTAGCTCAGCGTAAGCCAAATCTTAGCTCCGCCTAAGACAGTTATACTGAAGGAGCGTCAAAAAGAGCTAAGTCCTAGTCTCGCCTATACGGCTAAGCCAGACTGATCTAGAGGGATGCAATTGTGACCCCACCTGTATGGCAAGACTGGCTCAACTTTGAAGAGGCTAAGTCTTAATCCTTGCCTATGTGGCGAACTTAGCAGGCAAGCATGCAGTGATCATTCTTTGATCAAGTAAATGTGATAACTTCGCCGGGAAGCTGGGAAATAGGGCTGCAACCCTTCTCTGCAGATCAGTCAGATACAAAATGAAGAACAAGGGAAATCAATCCCTGAAGCAACTGATAAAGCTAAATTAAGGGAGATAACTCCCTAAAGTTATTAGTTCATTGGTAAAGTCTCTGGATGACCGAGACTCACCAGTTCTTGGCCGGTTAATGACCAGAGTGGGCACCCCACTAGTTCAGAGATCTAAGTATCTCTCTCTAGATATAATCAAGAGAAGTTATGAACAGACCGCTTCTTTACAGAGGACCTCAAGTGTCCTATTTATAGGCCTCATAGCCTAAGCACACCGCTGCGGCTTCAAGCATAGAAGCGTGAGCGAATTTAAGGCATTTACTGAGCCTTGAGAAAGGGAATAGTCTCCCTTGGAAATGTGCGTAGGGGGAATGATCTCCCTCGTTAATGCAATAGAAGTTATTTTAACTTCAGGAAAGGAAATAATCCTTCTCGTAATTAGCCAAAAGGTTGTTGGCCTCAGGAAAGGAACGGCGTTCCATGACCAATTTGAAGCGAGTCTACTCCGAGAGGCTCAGACGCGGAGCTACCCAGAGGCGAAGCTACCCAGAATCGCGAATCTACACGATTCTTCGGTGAATTTATCCCAAAGCAGGATTAAAAGCAAAGCTGAACTCAACCACCATGGCGACGTTCGTACTTCACATACCACCAATCAAAGTAATTCAAAGTATTTCGAAGCCTGAACCATTCCATTGCAAACTTTCGAAAACTTTGAAGGGGGTCTTGTTGACACTTTAAAAAAGACAAGATTCTTGACTGGCCTGAACAATGTTTAAACTTGTTGACATTTACAAAAGACGAGTAACAGACAAGCTGACGACCAGTCCTAAACCCATCTCCGAGGGACAAAGCAGCAACTTGGACTCTACTGATCCAATGAAGCAGACAGTGAGCCCAGATTGTCTTTGAACAGACCTTAGCAGGTCTGAGATGCTAGGTTAGCTCAACACTTAGCATCACATGAGCCCAAAGGGATGCCTCACCTGAGAGGCTAAGATCGCCCAACTTCGCCTTGGAACCATTCAAAGCTCCATCAAGAAGCTAACTTACAGCTTTGCCTGAGGTGCTCAAGTTAACTCCACAGAGAGTTAGCTTCGCTCGAAGCCACACGCAACCGCACAGATGGTCAGTAGCTTCGCTACAGATGATTATCCAGCTCCGCTGAAGAGCTTTCTTCTAACTTCGCCAGATGCTCTTTCCAGCTCCGCTGTGAGCTCGACACGGCAGCTCCGCTGCGGGTTTTTGATGGTCAACCTTTGACCAATTAAATCTCTAGATGAGATCAAATCAATTCAGGATCAAGATCAAATCTGAGATCAAATTTGACAGTTGTTTGCCATAATCTCTTGACTCTCCTAAAACGAGTAAGAGGATCAGGGGAGATCTTCTAATTATATGGAAGGAATCAAAACAGATCAGGAGATCGACCTACCTACTATTTCTAGCGTCGCAGAAGCTGATTCTAGCCTCACAACAAGGCTACTTTTCAGATTTAAACAGATTGAGTCAATCTGTTTCCAGATTTTCAAGAGACAATTATACCCCTGCTCTCCTTATAAATAGCCCACCAGGGGTATAAGAGAGAGAAACGCAAGAGGCGCATAAACACACGAACAGAGAGAGGCGGCTAAACAGAGATCTATTCTCTAGCTTCAAAGAATTTAGAGAATTTAGAGAACTACTTCTCTAATCAGGGTACTGATACCCTAATACCTTCCTTCCTCTCAAGGAATTTTCAGAACTAGGCAAGAAGGAATTCCCAAGTGAAGGCAGTTTGAGAAGCAAAAAGAGAGCTCTACCAACCTTCTGTTCTCCGATTCTCCGAACCAGGCGAGAAGGGAATCTTATCGATCGCATCGTCAAAGGGACAAAGTGGTCGCGCGCTGACCAGACTCCTATCGGCAAACTTCTCCAGAATCTCAGAGGAGATCTACTTGTAATATTTCGTGTTACTTGTAATTTAGTTCCTCGACCCCTTTTTGTAAGTTTTTCCCTTTTGCAAAATCAATGAAAAACAACTAGCTTCGCCCTGAAGCTCAGCTTCGCAGCAGCAACTTAACTCCGCACTCCACATGAAGGCAGAATGTAGAAAAATATCCTAGTATTAGCTTAGCTCTGGAAGCTTGACCTCAGATAACAGAATGCGAAGAAGCCCTCAAGGACTAACTTCGTCAGAAAGGTATTGTTGCCTAAAAATTATTTTAAGGACATTACGGTCCTTTTCAGCTGTGCTCCAAAGGTTGCTTCGCATCCTATTATTCGGCAGGATGTGAACCGCCTAAGGGTTAGCTTCGCACAGAAGCTTGGAGAAGAAACCCCTTCGGGTCTTAGATTCTCAATCAAGAAATCAAGAGAAATTAAGGGACTTGAACTCCCTGAGATCACTAAATCACAATGAATCATTCTAGATTCATTATGAAATAGCTAGGAATTGGCTTCAAAAAGAGATGAAAATCTCTGAGTAAAAGGGAAAGATCCCTACCCTTGATAGGTCGTTCGATGACCGGAGGAGGAGAAGGCCCCTCCATCGTAGAGGTTGCTACCTCTTTTCCTGCCCGTCTTTTGGGAGCCATTGGAGAACTGAAGAAGTGCTCAAATTTCCAAACAAAGAAGAAAAAAGAAGAAAAGATTTGCAGTTCTCTAAAAATTCAAAGAGAAGTGGTGCCTTCTCTTTCAGCCTAATCGGACTTTTATAGGCGGATGATTGCCTAAATGTCGCCACCTCGAAAGGAGCGCAGGTAGTCATTTTAAATTAATTTGAAACGGAGCCTAAAGCGCCTTCCTGAAAAGCTTCACTTCAGCCCCGCTAAGGGCTAAATCCGCTGTGAGTTCAGTGTTGACTTCGCGCGCGATGCTTGAATAACTTCGTTGAGAAACGTGCCTTAGCTCCGCTAAAAGCACATCTCTAGTTTCGCGGAAATTCCGTGCTAGCTTCGCCAGAAATTTACTCTTGACTTGGTTCAAAATTTGTCTTCAGCCTCGCTAGATGCTTAGCTCGGCTAAGAGTTTTCATTTCCTCCTAAGGAAAAGGCTTACCGAAGCTAGTCCACTCCAGATGTTCTTGGATCAAAAAGGAGGGAAACAAAGTAGATATATAGCAGAAAATAAACATTTTATTTGATTCAAAAGGGAAGATACATTGACGCTACATCACGGTGATCTTTCGTACAACCGAATCATTGCTCCAAAGGCATACAAGTTTTCCTATCTACTTCCAAGGTGATAAGCCAAACCAACTGGACACGAAAGGCCTTCCTCCTGTACAAAGCCGTAATCTTTTGCATAATGGTAGATTTTGCCATCAAGAAGCTGGATCTTCTTTGATGAAAATTAGCAAAGGAAGGATCCGAGACCTTACATGTGACGTTCGCCTTCCCGAAGTGGATCATCTCAGATAAGCGACTACCAACTGATTGGTAGTGAAAAATGCATTTTTATCATGACATTTACCATCACATTTTCATATTTATTCATATAATTCTGCACATTTACTAATATTTTGTGATTTATTGTGTGCAGGCCTTGAGTTCTTATTTTAATAAGAAATAAAGCCTAAAAAGAAGCCCAAAAGCCCATATTCAAGCCCAATGTAAAAGTTGCAAAAATCAATTGCCAAAATTGCAAACACTAAGGGCAAAAGTTGCAAATACCAAAGAAGAGGGAAGGATAGATTTCTATTCAACCCTAAACACTAGCAGGATGAGGATAAAAGCCAAAGAAGGATAGCAAATTTCGTTTAAAAGATATGGGAAGATTTGAGATCTAGGGTAACTTGCTTCCCAAGTTATTTCGAAATCTCAAGATGAAGAGTCAGGATACAATTTCCAGAAGGATAAACCCAGATGGACGGACCAGAGGATGCCACGCGAGAAAGCGCGTGGCATTTGGCTACAAAAGTGCCGCGTTTCTGTGGTAAATTTCCCGTTTCCGCGGCAATCCTGAGGTGGTTGGCGATGCGTTTTCGTTGAGGAGTTGTACTGGGACTCTACTTTCTATATCTCCTATAAATACCCCTGCAGAGCAACAGAGAAGGAGCGTCCAGAGGCAGAGCCAGAGGGCCAAATCTAGGGTTTAGGTTTTCCTCTTGTAGTTTAGATTTTCTTTCCTCCATTGTAATTTTAATTTTTTTTCCTTTTTGTAAAAACTGAGAGGAGATGATGTTCTCATGAAGGGATCTACTTGTACTGATGGTGACAGTCGGTGTAAGTTTTATTTTTCCACCATTGTTTAATAATCGAATCGAGGTTTGTTTTTGTTCTTTTATTATTTTTGTTTTTTTTGTTCTTGTTTAATCTTGTGTATCTCAGTATTTGCTTTCTTCTATTTTCTCTCTAATGTCTTGCCCACCATGAGAACCAACTGCTTCGAGACTACCTAACCGAAGAAGAGCCCTTGATGGCCTATGGCGATGAACAGGTCTTCATAGTTGTCTTTTATTTCATAGTGTAGATTAAGAAGGCGGACGATCCTATACGCCATGCTTGTACGCCTTCCAAGAAAAGGTAAATCATCGCAACGGTTCAAAAGGTAAGCAGACTGAAGAGGTATGTGTTTCTTTCTTTCTTTCTTTCTTTAGTTTAGATTTCTATCTCTATCTCTCTCAAATTCTTTTCACCACACTTCCTTGTAAATACCATCATAACTAATAAAATAAATAAAAATTTTAGAGAATCTTACAAACGCTTCCATCGCTAGTCCCTCCCTGAGGATCACGACCCGCATAACCTTGCTACAGCGGATTCGAATTGAGCACTTGCACATTTTATTCTAAAATCTAAAATACTTTATTTTGTGTGCAGGTAAAATCTAAAATACTTTTAAGACTAACTTAGATTTCTTTCAAAAGATAAGTCAAAATATCGTCCTTCTTATATATATATTTTTTATTTCATTTTTTTAATATTAGCAAATTTTTGTTAGTTTCTACCTATGTTAGTATGTTAGTAAAGCCTCTGCTCCAGCACTCTTCAACAGTAAAATAAAGTAATTGAAAAGACACGTGCCTAATATGCAAATGTCTAATCAATTTTTATTTTTAACAACGGCGCCAAAATTTTGATTGAACTTTTACCTGCACACAAAAATATAGATGTTAGATTTAGAGGTAAAGGTGTGCAATGTTCAATACTATCCGCTGTAGTAAAGGCTATGCGGGTCGTGATCCTCAGGGAGGGACTAGCGATGGAAGCGTTTGTAAGATTCTCTAAAATTTTTATTTATTTTATTAGTTATGATGGTATTTACAAGGAAGTGTGGTGAAAAGAATTTGAGAGAGATAGAGATAGAAATCTAAACTAAAGAAAGAAAGAAAGAAAGAAACACATACCTCTTCAGTCTGCTTACCTTTTGAACCGTTGCGATGATTTACCTTTTCTTGGAAGGCGTACAAGCATGGCGTATAGGATCGTCCGCCTTCTTAATCTACACTATGAAATAAAAGACAACTATGAAGACCTGTTCATCGCCATAGGCCATCAAGGGCTCTTCTTCGGCTAGGTAGTCTCGAAGCAGTTGGTTCTCATGGTGGGCAAGATATTAGAGAGTATAGAAGAAAGCAAATACTGAGATACACAAGATTAAACAAGAACAAAAAAACAAAAATAATGAAAGAACAAAAACAAACCTCGATTCGATTATTAAACAATGGTGGAAAAATAAAACTTACACCGACTGTCACCATTAGTACAAGTAGATCCCTTCCTCCATGAGAACATCATCTCCTCTCAGTTTTTACAAAAAGAAAAAAAATAAAAATTACAATGGAGGAAAGAAAATCTAAACTACAAGAAGAAACCTAAACCCTAGATTTGGCCCTCTGGCTCTGCCTCTGGACGCCCTTCTCTGTTGCTCTGCAGGGGTATTTATAGGAGATATAGGAAGTAGAATCCCAGTACAACTCCTCAACGAAAACGCATCGCCAACCGCCTCAGGATTGCCGCGGAAATGGGAATTTTGCCGCGGAAACGCGGCACTTTTGTAGCCAAATGCCACGCGCTTTCTCGCGTGGCATCCTCTGGTCCATCCATCTGGGTTTATCCTTCTGGAAATTGTATCCTGACTCTTCATCTTGAGATTTCGGGATAACTTGGGAAGCAAGTTACCCTAGATCTCAAATCTTCCCATATCTTTTAAACGAATTTCATCTCTTGCACTCTTTTTATCCTCATCCTGCAAGCATTTAGGATTTAGTAGAAGTCCATCCCTTTACTCTTCTTTTAATATTTGTAATTCTTGCAATTGGTAATTGCAACTTTGACATTTGATAATTGCAATTTTTCACTTGGCTTGGACATGGGCTTTTGGGCTTCTTTTAAGGCTTTATTCTTTTATTTTTATTTACTCAAGGCCTGCACACAATAAATAATAAAGTATTAGTAAATGTGCAGAATTATATGAATAAATATGAAAATGTGATGGTAAATGTAATGATAAAAATGCACTTTTCACTACCAATCACAAAAATATAGATGTTAGAACTAACTTAGATTTCTTTCACTACCAATCACAAAAATTTGCTAAATGGTGACAGTAAAAAAAATTGTTGTTAAAAATAAAAATTGATTAGACATTTGCATATTAGGCACGTGTCTTTTCAATTGCTTTATTTTACTGTTGAAGAGTGCTGGAGCAGAGGCTTTACTAACATACTAACATAGGTAGAAACTAACAAAAATTTGCTAATATTAAAAAAAAATGAAATAAAAAAAATATATATAAGAAGGACAATATTTTGACTTATCTTTTGAAAGAAATCTAAGTTAGTCTTAAGGATTAGGAAAATCATGATTAGGATTTCTAAAAACTTGGTCAAAATAAATAAATTGTTGAATTTTTAGGTATAGGAGGAGAAATTGAATAAGTAGTTAGTCTTAATTTTTACCTTAATGAAATGTGCATACCTAATGCATATCTAGGATTCTAAGACAAAGACCCTTGAGCCTCATAAAAGGAGGGAAAAAAAGAAAAAAAAGAAAAGAGAAATTCACTGATTAAGCTGGATACATGTGCCTCAAGAAGCATAAGTATTCATGCCTAAAGGTGAATAAATAAAATATAAAGCCCTTAGTTTTGTGGCCTAGTTCACTCGAATTTGAGTCCGCGGGGTGTTTTCTCACCTGGTGCCCTAAAGCCAACCGGTTTGGGAGTCATCGACTTTAAGTTCGCTACATGGGTGGATTAGAAAGCCTAATAAAACTAAGAAATATGATATATGTATTAACACATCTAATAGTCAATTAGTTAGGTATGAGGGCCTCAAGAAGCCTTGATACTTACACAAAAGAAAATTAGATGAGTTATACATATTAAAAAAAATTATTAACACATCTAATAGTCAATTAGTTAGGTATTAGGGCCTCAAGAAGCCTTGATGCTTACACGAAAGAAAATTAGATGAAGTTATAAAAATAATAAAGAGGCATGAGAGTCCAAGTTAAGGAATTCCTAGTATAAATTTACAAGGATGCATATGATTTTTGGTAACGAAAAAGACTATATTAAAAGTTCAATTTTGACCCTTACCTAAAATAGATAACAATTTACTTTATAAAGACTAAGTCTAAGTGAGGATCCTAAAAACTTATAGATTACTTAGTCTTTTCAAAAGTATTTCTAATATTTCCTTTTTATGGATTTTGTGGGTGTAATCCGCTGAAAACCCTCACGAGACAACACTCGTCCTCTAGGGTAACCTAGGGGTTTAACGGCTTGTTGCACATGCTAAGTGCAACCGTGATTCTTACGAAAGTGAGTTAGGTTAGATTAATTTTTCTTTTCTTTTTTCTTTTTCTTTGATTTTTACTCGAGGACGAGCAAAAAGATAAGTGTGGGGGTGTGATTGATAGTGAAAAGTGCATTTTTATCATGACATTTACCATCACATTTTCATATTTATTTATATAATTCTGCACATTTACTAATATTTTGTGATTTATTGTGTGCAGGCCTTGAGTTCTTATTTTAATAAGAAATAAAGCCTAAAAAGAAGCCCAAAAGCCCATATTCAAGCCCAATGTAAAAGTTGCAAAAATTAATTGCCAAAATTGCAAACACTAAGGGCAAAAGTTGCAAATACCAAAGAAGAGGGAAGGATAGATTTCTATTCAACCCTAAACACTTGCAGGATGAGGATAAAAGCCAAAGAAGGATAGCAAATTTCGTTTAAAAGATATGGGAAGATTTGAGATCTAGGGTAACTTGCTTCCCAAGTTATTTCAAAATCTCAAGATGAAGAGTCAGGATACAATTTCCAGAAGGATAAACCCAGATGGACGGACCAGAGGATGCCACGCGAGAAAGCGCGTGGCATTTGGCTACAAAAGTGCCGCGTTTCCGTGGCAAATTTCCCGTTTCCGCGGCAATCCTGAGGCGGTTGGCGATGCGTTTTCGTTGAGGAGTTGTACTGGGACTCTACTTCCTATATCTCCTATAAATACCCCTGCAGAGCAACAGAGAAGGAGCGTCCAGAGGCAGAGCCAGAGGGCCAAATCTAGGGTTTAGGTTTTCCTCTTGTAGTTTAGATTTTCTTTCCTCCATTGTAATTTTTATTTTTTTTTCCTTTTTGTAAAAACTGAGAGGAGATGATGTTCTCATGGAGGAAGGGATCTACTTGTACTGATGGTGACAGTCGATATAAGTTTTATTTTTCCACCATTGTTTAATAATCGAATCGAGGTTTGTTTTTGTTCTTTATTATTTTTGTTTTTTTTGTTCTTGTTTAATCTTGTGTATCTCAGTATTTGCTTTCTTCTATTTTCTCTCTAATGTCTTGCCCACCATGAGAACCAACTGCTTCGAGACTACCTAACCGAAGAAGAGCCCTTGATGGCCTATGGCGATGAACAGGTCTTCATAGTTGTCTTTTATTTCATAGTGTAGATTAAGAAGGCGGACGATCCTATACGCCATGCTTGTACGCCTTCCAAGAAAAGGTAAATCATCGCAACGGTTCAAAAGGTAAGCAGACTGAAGAGGTATGCGTTTCTTTCTTTCTTTCTTTCTTTAGTTTAGATTTCTATCTCTATCTCTCTCAAATTCTTTTCACCACACTTCCTTGTAAATACCATCATAACTAATAAAATAAATAAAAATTTTAGAGAATCTTACAAACGCTTCCATCACTAGTTCCTCCCTGAGGATCACGACCCGCATAGCCTTGCTACAGCGGATTCGAATTGAGGACTTGCACATTTTGTTCTAAAATCTAAAATACTTTATTTTGTGTGCAGGTAAAATCTCAATCACCAACCCCTTCTCGAAGTGGATCATCTCAGATAAGCAACTGCCAACCTATTCTTAGAGCATGCATTAACTGCTCCAGTATGTTCCTCATGCTTAAGATTAAAGTTTCAACTGGAAGATCAAAAGGCATTCTGGTCTCTTTCATCAAGACAAAAGACCGGCAGGCACAGTTCACTGCAATGCAAACTGGAAATAGGTTAGCATTAAATCGAAGAGAAAACTGCGAAGATGAAATGCTAAGTGAAATTCTTTGGGCGAAGCGGTTTATATCCGATCCAGTGGTGCTTCAATTAAGCAGAGGATAGCCTCGCTTGCACAGTGAGGATGGGCTAGCTCAGCATAAGTCAAATCTTAGCTCCGTCTAAGGCAGTTAGACTGAAGGAGCATCAAAAAGAGCTAAGTTCTAGCCTCGCCTATATGGCTAAGCCAGACTGGTCCAGAGGGACACAGTCTTAGCCCCACCTATATGGCAAGATTGGCTCAACCTCAAAGAGACTAAGTCCCAATTCTTACTTATGTGACAGATTTAACAGATAGATTCAATAGATCAAGCCAGGAACCCTACATGAAAGAGTCTATTCTAATCAAGCTAGAATGATAGATTCGCCGAGAAGCTGGAAAATAGGGCCGAAGCCCTTCTCCGCAAAATCAGTCAGATACGGAATAAAGAACAAAGGAAATCAATCCCTAAGATAGCTAGTAAAGTTAAGGGAGATGAACCCCCTGAAAGTCATCGGATGACCGAGACTTACCAGCTCTTGGCCGGTTGTGACCAGAGTGGGCGCCCCCACTATTTCAGAAATCTGAGTATCTTCTTTGGACCACCAGGAGGTGTTATGAAAAGTATGTTTCTATGAAGAGGACTTCAGGTGTCCTATTTATAGGCCTCATGGCCTGACTATGCCGCTACTTCAAGCTTGGAAGCGCGAGCGAATTTAAGGCATTCAAGTACTCAGCCTTGAGAAAGGGAATAGTCTCCCTCGAAAATGCGCGCGGAAGGAATGATCTCCCTCTTAATCCAAGAGAGGTTATTTCAGCCTCGGAAAAGGGAGCAATCCCTCTCGTAACTAGCCGAAAAGCAATTAGCCTCGGGAAAGGAACGTCGTTCCAAACTAATTTGAAGCGAAGCTACTCCGGGAGGCTCAAACGTGAAGCTATCCAGATGCGAAGCTATTCAGAACCACGAATCTACACGATTCCTAGGCGAACTTATTCCAGTCCTAATGCAGAATTAAAAGCGCAGATGAACTCAACCACTGTGGCGACGTTCGCATTTCACATACCATCAATCAAAGCAGTTCAAAGTATTTCAGAGTTTGAACCAGTCCATTGTAGACTTACGAAAACTTTAAAGGGGGTCTAGTTGACACTTTAAAAAAGACAAGATTCCTAACTGGCCTGAATAATGTCTAACTTATTGACATTTACAAAATACAAGTGGCAGACAAGCTGACGACCAGTTCTTTACCCATCTCAAAAGGGACGAATCAGCAATTTGGACTCTATTGATCCGGCGAAGCAGACGGTAAATCAAGAAAAGCTAGTAGAGGATACTAAGTTAGCTCAACTTAGCCCCGCATGAGCCCACAAGACGAGTCTTGTATGAGAAGCTAAAATTGCTTAGCATCGCAGAGAGTCCTCTCGCGAACTTCGCTATAAGAGGTGCTTAGTTAACTCCGCAGGCGGTTCACTTCGCCCAAAATCCTATGCAGCCGCGTAGAAGGCTGATGGGTAGCTTCGGCACGAAAGTATCCAGCTCCACTGAAGAGCTTTCTTTCTAACTTCGCCAGACGCTTCTCCCAGCTCCGCTGTGAGCTCGATGAAGTAGCTCCACTGCGGATCTTTTATGATCACCTTTGATCAATTGAATCTCCAGATGAGATCGAACCTATTCAAGATCAAATCTGAGATCAAATTTGACAGTTGCCTGCCATAATCTCTTAACTCTCCTAAAACAAGTAAGAAGATCAGGGGAGATCTTTCAGTTATTTGGAAAGAATCAAAGCGGATCAGGAGATCAACATTACCTGCTATTTCTAGCTTCGCAAAAGCTGATTCTAGCCTCGCGGCAAGGCTACTTTCCAGATTTAAACAGATTGATTCAATTTGTTTTCAGACTTTCAAGGGACAATTATACCCCTGCTCTCCCTATAAATAGCCCACAGAGTATACGAAGACACACACGGAGAGAGAGAGAGGCTGAAAAGAGGAGAAGAGGACTAAATACAGAGATCTACCCTCTTACTTCCAAGAATTCAGAGAACTACTTCTCTAATCAGGGTGCTGATACCCTAATATCTTCCTTCCTCTCAAGGAATTTTTAGAACCAGGCGAGACGGAATTCCCAAGTAGAGGCAGTCTGAGAAGTAACAAGAGGGTTCTACCAACCTTCTGTTCTCCGATTCCCTGAAGCAGGCGAGAAGGGAATCCCATCAGGCAGCAGTCCGATTGTCTGATCGATCGCATCGTCAAAGGGATAAAGTGATCGCGCACTGATCAGATTCCTACCGGCACACTTTCCTAGAACTATTAGAGGAGATCTACTTGTAATCTTTTTCCTTCAAAGAATTACTTGTAATTTAGCTCATCGACCCCTTTTTTTTATAAGTTTTTCCCTTTTGCAAAATCAATGAAAAACAGAAATGGATTATTCTAACAATGAAGTCAAGATCAAAATTGGAGATATTTGCATACCGGACGGTGGTACAACACATACTATTCTCAAATATAAAAGGTACTTCTCTGATTTAAAACCAACAAAGACAATTATCAATATAATATCAGGTCCAGTAGACTTGATTGAAGGAACTGGTAAAGTTAGCTTTATATTGCTAAATGGAACAAATTTTTCATAAAAGACGTTTTGTTTTCACCAAAATCCAAAATTTTTTTGAGTTTTAATGATATATATCTTTATGGATATGATACTCAGTCTGCAACTAAAGAAAATATGAAGCATATGTATCTTACTACTTATGTATCAAGAAAGAAGTATATATTAGAAAAACTATCAAAGTTTTCCTCAAGATTGCATTACACATATATAAATGTGATAGAATCGCATATGGTAGTTAAAAAAGATACAGAGACATTAACTCTATGGCATGACCGTTTAGGTCATCCTGATCGATTAATGATGTGAAGAATTATTAAGAATTCACATGGACATACATTAAAGGACCAGAAGATCCTTCAAACTAGTAAAATTCCATGTGAGACTTGTTCTCTAAGAAAATTAATCATGAGACCATCACCAGCTAAATAAAAACTGAATCACCTACATTTCTTAAATGTATCCAAGGTGATATATGTGGGCCTATACACCCACTGTGTGGACTATTTCGATATTTTATGGTATTGATAGATGCCTCAAGTAGATGATCACACATTTATTTATTATCAACTCACAATGTGACATTTGCGAGATTTCTTACTCAGATAATTAGATTATGAACACAATTTTCTGATTACACAAGCAAGAAAGTTAGACTTGACAATGCTGATGAGTTTACATCTCAGACTTTTAATAATTATTGTATGTCAATTGGGATAGCTGTTGAACATCCTGTTGCCCATGTACATACACAAAATGGTTTGGCTGAATCACTGATTAAGCGCCTCCATCTTATTTCTAGACCATTAATAATGAGAACAAAACTTTCTATTTTTATACGGGTTCATGCAATTTTACATGTTGCAGTATTAATTTGCATCAGACCAAGGGCATATCATGAGTACTCCCCTCTATAATTAGCATTTGGTCAAGAACTAAATATTTTTCATCTTAAAATTTTTGAGTGTGCGGTATATGTACCGATTGCTCCACCACAACGTATAAAGATGGGTCCTCAAAGAAGACTGAGAACATATATCGGCTATGAATCTCAAACTATTATAAGATATCTTGAGTCTAAAATCGGTGATGTTTTTACGACTCGGTTTGCCAATTGCCATTTCAATGAGACAATTTTTTCAGCATTAAGGGGAGAAAAGAAACAGTTGGAGAAGGAGATTACATAGAGTGAACTATCCTTATTGCATCTTGATCCTCACACAAAATAATATGAGTTAGAAGTACAAAAGATTATGCATTTATAAGAAATAGTAAACCAATTATCAGATGCGTTCACCGATACAAAAAGAGTGACTAAATCATACATATTAACTGTAAATGCTCCTGCTCGGATTGAAATTTCAAAAGAACAATCCGAGAATGAAGACACTAATAAGTCTAAGACACGCTTGAACGTGATAAACCAATCGGTTTCAAAGATAAAAATTCTCAACAAAGAAAACGATAGATAAGCATGATGACCCCAATGGGGAAGAATGTGTTACAGAAGAAATACAAAATATGACAAATCAAGAGATGAAAAATCTTGAAGGTATAGAGAATCATGAAATCTCTATTGATTATGTCAATACAAGAGGATTATGGAATTGAAATAAGATGAAAAATATGGATGAAATATTTTTCTATTCTGTAGCATGTGATATTGTTAACGGAAGTGAGGATCCTAAACCAAGATCCGTCAATGAATGTCAAAATAGACATGATTGGATAAAATAGAAAGACATTATACAGGCTGAATTGAATTCGCTTAATAAATATAAAGTATTTGAACTTATTATCCTTACGCCTGAAGCCATGAGACCAGTAGGATACAAATGTGTATTTGTGCGAAAACACTACAAGAAAAACGAGATTGTGAGGTATAAAGCTCGACTTGTTGCTCAAGATTTTTCACAAAAATCTGGAATTGATTATGAATAAATGTATTTTCTAGTAATGGATGCAATTACGTTTAGATATTTAATCAACCTATTAGTTTCTAAAAATTTAGAAATGCGTCTTATAGATGTTGTTATAGCTTATTTACATGGGTCGCTTGATAGCGATAGTTATATGAAAATCCCTAAAGGATTTAAGATGCCTGAAGCATTAAGTTCAAAACTCAAAGAATTATATTCCATCAAATTACAAAGATCATTATATGGGTTAAAATAATCTGGGTGCATGCGGTATAATCGCTTAAGCGAGTATTTATTAAAAGAAGGATATGTAAATAATCTTATATGCTCATGTGTTTCTATAAAGAAAATAACATCCGGATTTATTATTATTGCTGTATATGTTGATGATTTAAACATCATTGGGACTCATAAAGAAGTTCTAGAAGCAATGATGTATTTAAAGAATGAATTTGAAATGAAAGACCTTGAGAAAATCAAGTATTATATTGGTTTACAGATTGAGTACGTTCAAAGTGGAATACTTTTGCATCAATCAAGTTATGCTGAAAAGGTCTTGAAACGTTTTAACATGGATAAAGCAAATTCTTTATGCACTCCAATAGTTGTTAGACCATTGAATGTGGAAAAGGATCAATTTCGCTCTCGCGAAGATAATAAAGAGGTTCTTGGTCCTGAAGTATCATACCTAAGTGCAATTGGAGCTCTTATGTATCTGGCTAATTGTACCTAACCAGATATAGCATTTTCAACTAATTTATTAAGAAGATTTAGCTCATCTCCTACACGGAGACATTGGAATGGTATTAAGTATATATTTCGTTATCTTTGAGGAATAACTAATTTTACTTTGTTTTATTCCAGATGATCAAAATAAGAAATGATTGGTTATACAAAGGCAGGTTACTTGTCAGATCCACATAAAGTCAGATCTCAAACAGAATATGTATTCACATGTGGAGGTACAGCGATCTCTTAACGTTCACAAAAGCAGAAACTGATTGCCACTTCTTCTAATCATACTGAAGTCATAGCACTCCATGAAGCATGTCGAGAATGCATATGGTTAAGGTCTGTAACTCAACACATCGAAGCAACTTGGGGATTACCAGTCAACAGAGATCCAACAGTATTGTCTGAAGACAATGCTGCATGCGTCGCTCAAATGAAGGAAGGATTCATCAAAAGTGACCGAACCAACTATATACCCACAAAGCTCTTCTCATTCAGTCAAGAGCTTGAAAAGGATAAGGAAATTAATATTTAATATATCCGATCAAATGATAATGCGACAGATCTCTTTACAAAGGCATTTCCCACTACAACTCTAAGAAAGCTCATTCGAGATATTGGGATGCGTCATATGCGAGATTTATGAAGAAAAATTGCTCATGTCAACTTGAGGGGGGCTTACGTAGCTGCACTCTTTTTCTATTACTATGATTTTGTCCCACAGGATTTTTCTGGTAAGGTTTTAACGAGGCAGCATAAAACACGTATACAGAGATGGTATACTTTTTTTTTCCTTCTATTTGGTTTTATCCCACTGGGTTTTCCTAATAAGATTTTTAATGAGATATCATTAATGGTGGACATGTAAGGGGGAGTGTTGTAATAGATATATCTGCTCACCTACCAGCATAGTAAAATTTACTATGCGATGACGCAAGCGATGACGCAAGCATGCATGCGACTGCATAATACCCCAAAGTTTTTCTATAAATAGGTTCTTCCTGATTCATTTTAATGTACAGTTCAAAAATCAATAAGAATTTCTACTTCTACTCTGTCTCTAGAATTCTCTGTTTCGGTGTTATAATTCTCGAAGTTTTACAACACTCTCTTTATTTTAGCTTCATTTTTTTTAACTTCCGATGACACGTGATAATGTAAGTGCTGAATCATGGACTCAGTCATCTATGGTAATTTATGACCAACTGATTCCTTTCTAGATGTTGATTTTAGTTAGTCTTTTGCTTATCATAAACAAATCCATACTCAACTGTATTACTATTTTGTTTTAACAAACTACAAGAGGAGAGTAAAAAAAAAAATGAGACGAGGAAGCCATGTCGAAAAGAAAATAGCAATTGTGAGCCTTTAATTCTTAGAGTCTGAAAAGAGATGCACTCCATTTTCTAATCTCTCGACTTTCATTGAAGCTTATGCGCAACTGAGCATAGGATTTATTCTTTGTGTTATCATGAATATTGCAGCTAAATTGTATGAGACATTCCTTGCAGACCAGCCGTCTGTGCGTGGATCTCATCTTTCCTCGTGAGGAAGTTGCAGTACCATTGGACGGAGAGCTTCGGCTGCCTCGTACGGTCGTCTTCCAGAAAATCTACATTGTACAAATTTCAAATTCACATTTCAACATATTTCTCCAAAATTTATAATAATTTTTTTGGGGGAGTCGAAAAGTTGTCCAGCCCTGGGAAGATGCCAGCTGTCCATATTATTCTCTCATGGGATAGGTGTTGTTCTTAACTATATTTTCCCTAAAATTTCAGATGTTTTAGCTTACTAAATTTAAAGCACAAACACGTAACAACATATAATAATTATATCACAATAAAATAATATAAATAAATAAACAAACAAATAAACAGGAAAAAAGAATAGGATGAGGGAGCAGTCGGGCTAGTAACTGCCCTAAAAGACAAAGATCTGCCCTATCGCTCTGGTGTTGAAGTGGTCGCCGTCAACTAACGTTAAAAGTCTCCCGGAACGTACCAGTACTCGGCTTGAACATGAGCCTGAGTCTCCTGCTTAGATGAGGATCGAATGCCCACTGAGATGAAATAATATTTAAAGTTATAAAAGAAGAACATGGCTCCTCAGGCTGCAGAGTGATTGCAGTAAATGAGCTCAAGAGAGAGGGAAGAGAGAGATTTGTACTGTATTTGCTTCTGTATTTGAGAGGTCTATTTATACCTACAGAGCACCCCAGTTTAACAACTAAATCTCAGAATTTGCAGCGACAAATGATTGGCTGCATCCATCGTGCGGATCTCGAGATCTAAAAATCGTCAGAGCTTAAATCGGTCAAAGTCAAATCGAATAAATGAAAAAAGGGAAAAAGAAAAAAAAATAACATGGGTTCGGGCTCGCCGCTCGTGCACGCACAATGGCGGGCATGCGCTGGCACGGTGCTGCGTGCACATGATAAACCCGTCTTATAACATGTAATTCATAACAAATAAGGTCGGAGGATTGATATATAAATCACTTTCCTTCCCGTATCACATTCAATATGGAACTAAATAAATAGGCTAAATAGAACATTATAAGAAAAATCAAGTTTTTCTTTGGTTGTGTTCATTCAACCCCAACAATCCCCCCAAAACCTTGAATTTCAGAGGAGACAAAAATCAATGAATAAAATAAAACAAAAAAACATAAAATGTAAATAAAGATTGGACAATCTCATACTATAGATTCGAGATAGGTAACTTACGATCTTGAACCTACCCTTAGTGAATTCATCGCAATCTGACAGACAATGGAGTAAGCCTTAAATTAGGTCTCTTTATCAGATATTAACAAAAGACACCCATAATACGTCCTCATCATCTATCGATCGAGCGAGTTGAGTGTTAATGATCATGCTCACAGTAACCAACTCAAAGAGTTTCTACGATAAGCCCTACTCTCCAACCGCAGCCGTCACTGTTCCTCTCATGTAGACTGGAAATTATACCCTCCAACATATCTTCTTCAGTTATTTTGTCTTCACACAAGGTCAATTGAGAGAAAATTTGAACAATGCTGAATTAAACTCATTCACTGTTTTGAAATCATGCCAGCGCAAGTGCAGTCAATCAAACAGGCTTTTGAAAGTATAACACTCGTTTGGTGGTCATACCTTTCTTTTAGTTTTTTCCAAGGTATTTTGATTTCAAATCCTCATGAGAGTGATGATGAAGTAAAATCATTGCCTTCACACGATCCTACAGGGATGCTTAATTTCCTTCTTTGATGGCTTTTCCAAAGTCCATAGAATCCAAATAAATTTTAGCATTGAGGACCCAAGTAGTTTTTGCCAGAGAGATCAAGCGTCGTAAACTCAAGCTTCGTTAGATTCGACATCGTCGATAGTTCTAACATAAAAAAAACAAAATAGTATTTTAAAATTATTTAATGATACGTGTAGAATACACGTATGCATACAAAAGTGTGTTTTGATTTTAGATTCAATTCTTAAAAGATCAAAACATAAATCAAATAGAAGAATATATGTATAATAATTGAAATCACCTAGAGGGGGGTGAATAGGTGAAAGCTATACTAAGAGACAAATAATGCGGATTAAAAAACTAATTAACAATAAGCAACAATAATAAAAAGACTTGCAAGAGAGTATACAAATAATCGAGCAAGTAAAGGAGAGATAGAGTTTAGAGATAAGTGGACAATCGCAAATACGAGAATATGTTTCGAGGTTTGAGCCACTGCTCTACGTCCCCGCCTTCAACACGATGAAGGATTTGCACTATGCTTGATCCCACCGGATCGTCAATACAAGTTCTCACTAGAACTCTTTGGACATACTTGTCCTCTCTCTCGGTGCCGCAACACCAACTAGGAGCTCACTAGCTCACTTGAGGCCGATGCCTCTACAACTTCTCAATATGAAGAAAAAGGTGATCAATACTTGACCACAAACAATGGCTCACTTCCACAACCCTACAACTAAGATGAGGAGATGAAACTTTTGGGATTGTGTAGTGCACAAATCTAGAAGAGAAGTAGAAGAAAGCTTCAAGCTAAAAGGATTGAAAATTTGGCTCAATGAAAGCTTTTTGCTAAAAGGCTAAACTTTTGAAAACTTTTGATCTTTAACTTGTAAATCTTATTCTTTTAGTTGTAGAACACTCTCTCTATTTATAGGGGATGAAAACTGGTTTACAAGAGCCAAGAGATTCATTGGGGAAATCCCAACACAAATAGAATTAGAAAACTAGCTGTTGGAATCTGTCAGAAGAGTCTGACTGCTGTCGGTCGACCGGGCCGGTCGACCGTCAACGGTCGGATTTCCGACCGTTGGGAAAGATATCGACCGGGCCGGTCGACCGAAGTCCCAAACAGAGAGTGAGTTCTCTCTGTCGGTCGACCGGTCCGGTCGACCGAGAAAAAACAGAGAGCACTGCTCTTGCTCTCGGTCGACCGTTCCGGTCGACCGATGTGCACACATGCACAATGGTGCATGTCGGTCGACCGACACGGTCGACCGACGGAGGAATTCTGCTCTGCCAGCGGTCGACCGTGCGGTCGACTGGACAAGGGCAAAAGTCAGGTTTTAGAAAACTTTTTGAAGTCTAAATTTTTTCGATAAAACTTCTTTGGATAGGTATATACAAAATAGAGTTCTAGGGCTTATAAGGACCAGGGTGTGATCATAGATCAACACCAAAAAGATTTGAACTTTATTTTGATAAAAAATTCTTTGTCTAAATGAAAACGATTTTTCCAAAAACTTATTTTTCCAAAAACTGATTTTCCAAACTTTGTTTTTCCGAAACTTGGTTAGAAATTTTGTAAAAAACTTGTTTGTAAGCATGAAGCAATATCAAATGTGTGTGTGTCAATCCCAAAGTTATCAACCTCTATCATCTCGGTTTTGACAAAATAGACTATAAATCCTAACTAAAATGGAAAAAACAAATCTTGTATAGTCTTCAACTTGTTTGATCCTGGAGCTCTTCTATTGTGCTGGGCTCTGGGATCCAAATCTTCACGGCTTCCAAATGTGTGAGTCTTGTGTTGGAGCCGTTAATCAAACTATGATTTTTACCTGAAACTCATTTAAACAAACTTGTTAAAAACATAACTACATATGGTTTGTTATCATCAAAACTTCAGGGTAATGGCCTTTGGGCCAACAATCTCCCCCTTTTTGATGATGACAAAACATATAGAGTTATAACAAATATTTTGGGTGGAGACTTCAAGTGAAGCTCCCCCTTAACACATGCATATAAAATAATCTGATAAAGAGATGTACATGCATAACACAGGCATATATAGGATATGAAAATGACACATATGCCAACCATCCATGTATTCTAAAGATACAGAAATATAGAAGTGTATGCATACATGGTTACCTCTATCCATCCAGAAATACCTCCATCCTCCAAAATAGATGATTGGGTCAATAATAGCATAAACACAATATACAACCAATTACATATGCCACATGGAGATAAGAAACATAACTGCCATATCATACTGAAAAGATCACATGTCCACAAATATCAATACAAGACAGGAGGTTTATGTCAACCTCAAAACACATGTCCATAACACAAATCCACTAACACATGTCCACAAATACCAAATACATACCAAATACATGTAGAAAAAACAATCCAAAATAACATAGAAAATAAACACAGAAATAATAACTCTAACTTTAACTCCCCAGATATCTCTCCCCCTTTTGACATCATCAAAAAGGGTCACTGCTCATCAGAATCATGTCCATCAAAATCAGGGTCCGGCTGTGTAGTAGATGGCGGTGGTGGAACAGAAGGAGTCCTGGCAGGAAATGGAGGGCCAGTAGAAGGAAGTGGTCGAGCACGATCAGAAGGAAAAGGAAGCGGCCAATCAAACTTCTGGTAGATACCGCCGAGACAGTCATGCATATAGCGCATGGAATCACAGATATAGCTGAGATCAGCATCCAAACGCTGCTCCATTCGCTGGCGATGCTCGGTCATCTCTGCGGAAATCTACTGGCGATGGCGGTCAACTCAGCAGAAATCTGCTGGCGATGCGCAGTCATCTCAGCAGAAAGCTGCTGGCGGTGCTCCTGAATCTGAGAGGATAAGGCAAGATAGGGATCGGAGGGAGCAGAAGAGCCAGAGGAGGATCCAAGGACATGAACAACAGGGAAGATAGGCTGCGGCTGAGGAGCAGGAGGACGCTCCCTAGCACGCATCCTCTTGGGGAGGGTGCTGTTGATGTCAACTGACGGTTCAACCGACCATTCAGAGGAAAGATCAAAGTTTAATTGCTTCAAAAGATATGTAATGAGCATCCCAAAAGGCAAGTGCCGGTTTGGGATAAGAAGATGATCAGATGTCATATAACTGATGATGAGCCTAGGGATGTTAATTCTAATGCCTCGCAGAAGGCAGTAGATGATAAGAGGAGCAGAACCCCTAGCGTGACTATATTCTCCTGATTTTGGCAGGAGATTATAGAACACGATCTTGGCCAGGACCTGGGCAGTGAGAGTATAGTACTTCACCTCCTCGTTCCTAACTAAACCGGGGTTATCATCATCATGAAGCAATGTGGAGGCGGTGTGGGCAGACTCACCGTCAGGATAAACAAAATCATGCAAATCAAGGTTATAGATGTCTTCCCCCTCACAGGAGAGGTGAAGGAGATGTGCAAATTCTTGAAGGGTGATGTCAATAGGATCTTATATGGTTTGATTCAAAGGTGAGATTTGAGTAAAAATATTCACTAGGGAAAGATAAACTGGTTCCCTAATTGTGACAAAATATTCTAAGGAATTGGATCTCAAAATAGAAGCTAGATTTAGATGTTCAAAATCATTAAGCACAACAGATCTACCAGAGTTCACATTTTTAGTGGAAATAATGATATGTCTATATGATGCATTTTGTGATACAAAAGGGGAGGATGAAGATTGAGAGGTTTTCCCCTTTTCATGTCTAGTTTTTTGGACATGGTTGAAGGATAATCAAGATTAATGCAAGATCTAAGCAAAAAGATATAGAATTAAACAAGGAAATTGAAGGATCTAAAGGAAAAGCTTATACCTTGAAATCACTGAAAAAACAAGAGAAATCCTCAAGAAGGAGAGTAGATCTGGAGCTTGAAACTGCGTATCCCAATTTTTGTGAAATTAATTTGAAGTTGGGAGAGCATGAGGGGGTTTGGATTTGATCTAGGGTTGAGAGATGATGAGAGAGGAGAGGTTGGAGGTGGTAAGAATGAGGGAAAAGGGGTTTAGGGATTTATATAGAAACGGGTAAAAATCAGCAGACCCGACTGCCGGTCGACCGGTGGAAACCGAGAGCAACTCGGTTTCAGTCGGTCGACCGGTGCGGTCGACCGGCTACGGGCAGAAAATATTTTCTCTGTTCCAGGCTTGGTCGGTCGACCGCGTCGCTCGACCGGGCCTACGCTAGGCCAGATCGGTCGACCGGGCCGGTCGACCGGTCATGCTGAAAACAGAAATAAAAACTGTTTTTAAGTTTTGAGTTTTTAATTTAATTTTCTTTTAATCAAAAACAAATATTTCTTTTAACTAAGAATAAGAATGTTGAAATTACTACTTGGCATGAAAAACACAATAAAAATTTTATTTTATTCACTCATTAATTTTTATTATCAATAAATTTTTATTTATAAATTAGGCAATAAAAGTGAGATGTTGAAGCCGAATACACCGTTAAGGGTTCTGAACTTCTCCTCGACATTCCTCTAGATAAGAGTTGAGGCGCGCAATTGCCATCTCTATTTATTAGCTCAATTTGGTTAAATAAATCTTATTTTGACAAAAATTCATATAAACATTAAGTTAGCAAAATCTTGATCTATGGACAAATAACATATGGCAAAGAAACATGAATATATTCTCAATCATGGCAAAGATTTAAACAATTGGATATGCAAGTTTACATATGGCACATTATCACAAAAGTGTAACTAGCAATCCTATGCATAAAAGAAATTTTTGTGGAGAAGTTACCAAACCATAGGTATTCTCCAAAATGGGTGCCTCTTCGATAGTGATGCAAGCGACGATGTGTTCGTTGAGCGTTGATGCATCCACCACCCAGGCACCATCTCCTCCTAAGTCTTGGAAGAAGACGACACACTGCATTAATCAAGTTTGGCGTGTCTTTTGGTACCCAAATCTTTTTGGGTCCTATAGGGTTAGTGTTTTCTCGAACCCAAACATTTTTATTTAACAAGTTTAGTTTAGCATAACAAAACTTTTCTAAATGGCCTTTGCGGCTACAATGAGCACAAGTATAAATTCTACCATACATAAATGCATGTTTGTGTGAGTGTGCATGCTTGTGTGTGTTTGATGCATGGTGATGAGTATGTTTCCCTTGGGATTTTCCTTTAGGAAACATAGATGTAATTTTGTCATGTCAAAAGTACATTTCTTTAAAGTTGTATCCAAAACATCAATACGTTTTTGGATATCTAAAATTCATTTTATTGCAAGTAGAAATAGGGCCTTTTCCTTTACAAGATGTTTTGTACTTTACAAAGTCCTTTTTCATTTTCTCAAAAGAATTTGATAATTCATTTTTCTCTTTTAAAACAAGTTCAAATTTACCTTTTAAAGAATCAATTTTGTTTTTCAATTTTTTATTTTGATCTTGAGAAATTTCATACCTACTTTGTAATTCTTCAAAAAAATGTGCAAGTTCATCCATTCATCATCTAGAGAGTTTTCTATACATACCTTTGAAGCATCATCACCATGTGCCATGAAGCACATGTGAGCGGGATCGATCTCCTCTTCGGATTCCGACTCCGAGTCATCCCACATGGATCGCATTTTTCTTCTTTTACCCGTTCTTGGAGGTAGTAGCTTGTAGAGAGGGACAATCGGCAATTAGGTGTCCCGTCTTCTTGCAATGAAAACATGTACCCGGTTCCTTTCTTTTCTTTTCAAATCTTCCTTGAGGTCTCCCTCTTCGGAAGTTGCTTTGTCTTTCCCTTTTATAGAACATTTTGCCCACCTTCCTTATGAGCATGACAAAGTCTTCATCGTAGTCTTCCGATGAATTCTCCTCATCATAGGTGGATGGAACGGCCTTGAAAGCAAGGGATTTCTTCTTTGGAGCCTCCCTTTCTTCTCTTACCTTCATCTCCATCTCATGAGTTTTGAGATTGCCGACGAAGCCGGAGAAGTCCATCTCCTCCCTATCATTTAGCTCCTTGAGGGTGGTTGCCTTGACTTTCCAAGACTTGGGAAGAGCTCTAATGACCTTCCGGATCTTTTGGTCATTGTCGATGTTGTCACCTAAAGAAGATAGAGCATTAGTAATCTTGGTAAAACGGGTGAGCATATCATCTATGCATTCATTATCAAGCATATAAAAATTCTCATATTGAGAACAAAGCAAATCAATTTTAGATCTCTTGACTTGAGACGTTCCCTCATGAGTAACAATAAGTACATTCCAAACTTCAAAAGCAGATTTGCAGTTAATGATGCGTGAAAGATCATCCTTATTTAAAGCTTGGGTGAGAGCATATTGGGCTCTAGCATTGGCCTCATAGTCCTTAGAGGTGTCTTCGGACCATATTTTCTCATCAGTGAGAGGTTCAATAAATTCCTTGGTGATGGACTTGGCAACCCTAACTCCAAGGGATTTTAGGAAAAAGTTCATTTTGACCTTCCAAATAGGGAAGTTCAACCCATCAAATTTGGGTGGGGACTTGATGCTAGAAAAGTCAACAGATGCGATGAATACAAGTATAATGCACAACAAATAAAAATGCAATAAATAGATATAGCCAAAAGTGAGGATCTCCCTAAGGTGGTTAAACCAAATGCTAGGGTTAGGCTCTGATACCAATTGAAATCACCTAGAGGGGGGTGAATAAGTGAAGGTTATACTAAGAAACAAATAATTTTGATTAAAAAACTAATTAACAATAAGCAACAATAATAAAAGACTTGCAAGAGAGTATACAAATAATAGAGCAAGTAAAGGAGAGATAGAGTTTAGAGATAAGTGGACAATCGCAAACACGAGAATATGTTTCGAGGTTTGAGCCACTGCTCTACGTCCCTGCCTTCAACACGATGAACAATTTCCACTATGCTTGATGCCACCGGATCGTCAATACAAGTTCTCACTAGAACTCTTTGGACACACTTGTCCTCTCTCTCGGTGCCGCAACACCAACTAGGATCTCACTAGCTCACTTGAGGCCGATGCCACTACAACTTCTCAATATGAAGAAAAAGGTGACCAACACTTGACCACAAACAATGGCTCACTTGCACAACCCTACAACCAAGATGAGATGAAACTTTTGAGATTGTGTAGTGCATAAATCTAGAAGAGAAGTAGAGGAAGGCTTCAAGCTAAAAGGATTGGAAATTTGGCTCAATGAAAGCTTTTTGCTAAAAGGTTAAACTTTTGAAAACTTTTGATCTTTAACTTGTAAATCTTATTCTTTAGTTGTAGAACACTCTCCCTATTTATAGGGATGAAAACTGGTTTACAAGGGCCAAGAGATTCGTTAGTGGAAATCCCAACACAAATCAAATCAGAAACTAGTTGTTGGAATCTGTCAGCAGAGTCTGACTGCTGTCGGTCGACCGGGCCAGTCGATCACCAACGATCGGATTTCCAACAGTTGGGAAAGCGGTCGACCGGGCCGGTCGACCGAAGTCCCAAACAGAGAGTGAGTTCTCTCTGTCGGTCGACCGGTCCGGTCGACCGAGAAAAAACAGAGAGCACTGCTTTTGCTCTCGGTCGACCGTTCCGGTCGACCGATGTGCACACATGCACAATGGTGCATGTCGGTCGACCGACACGGTCGACCGACAGAGCAATTCTGCTCTGCCAGCGGTCGACCGGACAAGGGCAAAAGTCAGGTTTTAGAAAACTTTTTGAAGTCTAAATTTTTTCGATAAAACTTCTTTGGATAGGTATATACAAAATAGAGTTCTAGGGCTTATAAGGACCAGGGTGTGATCATAGATCAACACCAAAAAGATTTGAACTTTATTTTGATAAAAAATTCTTTGTCTAAATGAAAACGGTTTTTCCAAAACTTGTTTTTCCAAAAACCGATTTTTCCAAACTTTGTTTTTCCAAAACTTGGTTAGAAATTTTGTAAAAAACTTGTTTGTAAGCATGAAGCAATATCAAATGTGTGTGTGTGTCAATCCCAAAGTTATCAACCTCTATCATCTCGGTTTTGACAAAATAGACTATCATTCCTAACTAAAATGGAAAATACAAATCTTGTATAGTCTTCAACTTGTTTGATCCTGGAGCTCTTTTATTGTGCTGGGCTCTGGGATCCAAATCTTCATGGCTTCCAAATGTGTGAGTCTTGTGTTGGAGCCGTTAATCAAACTATGATTTTTACCTAAAACTCATTTAAACAAACTTGTTAAAAACATAACTACATATGGTTTGTTATCATCAAAACTTCAGGGTAATGGCCTTTGGGCCAACAATAATATGCTCGAAATTATAAGTTCGAGTGCTAGTAATACAGGGCTTCATGCTCTAAAATTATGTCTCGATTTAGAACTTCGAATTTTATAATTATTTAAAACATCAGGCTTAAATCTTTAAGTTGTGAAATAAATCTTTAAGCTGTGAGCTTCAGGTTTATATGTGAATAAAAGAAAATTTAATCTTTCATGAAAAAAAAATGTTAGACATAAGAAAAAAACATGTCATTCTAACAAAACTGAGAATAACAAGCAATAGTGTTAGAATCTATATAGAGCACACAAACTATCTTAACGTATTATAAAAAGCAAAATTTTCATATTATAAATGAGAATAATCGTATGAATAATTTACTTTTTTTAAAAGAATCACATATGTAGAAAAAGTGAGTACAGGTGGGACAAAACATAAAAGACCACGAAAACAACATAAAATAGTCAGAATATTCATAGTCAGAACAAAACAGTGCTTAACGTAGCAAACACTAACAACAAAAGCATTCAGTCATGGATTCTCTTTGATGGTTGTCTTAAACAATTTTGCAAACCACAATACTAGCTGTCACAGAAAATTTTTAAGAGCAATTCTCTAGGAACAGTAGCAACCTTGAAATGCTTTACTCTAAAGTCCAAAGAACATAACTAAAATGTACAATGCCGACAATTAATAAGAAATTCTTCACACATAGAAATGATGATGCTTCTTCATTAGTGCCAAATCCAAAATCACATAACATGTAGTGGTCAAAATTTGATCTCATCAAGATGGAGACGCATGTCCATGCAACTGAGAGCCTCCCAATGAGATATCTATAGCTCTCGGTTCGTCCCGAGACCTCCGTCACTCCACATTCTCCGATAATCACTCCAGACCGCATCAAAATCAACTATCATGCCGAAAACTCTTCCACCTCAGAATATTCGTTGTCTTAAGTCATCCTGGAGCAACCCCCAGCCCCAAAGACTTTATCCTTCTTGAGCCATCTGCAATTCAAGGCTCCTAATTTTAGTTTAGAAGTTTCCAGTAATGGCTACCAAGATGTCCACCTGCAGTTACACCTCTCCTGTCTCTCCCATGTTCATAACGTGTAGTATGAGCAATTATGGACATTGGCGAGATTTCCTGCATACAATCCCAACCGTCCAGCGCCAATAATCATAACCGTTACAATAATTAACATGTGCAGATCGTGCATGTACATAGATCTTGCCAACAAATATCCGCCTCCATGCTAGTAGCCCAGTATAAGTAGACCATCTCTCCCAACGAGGAAAAGGGGCTTCCATCCGATCCTTCCCTTCTAATCGTTCCTAACTGAGAGACATACCAACAAATTCTCTGTAATTCTTGTAACTTAAGAGATACAGTGGAGTCTTCTCCTCCTCCTCATGTTTTTTCCCCGATTTGGTTTCCACATAAAACAATCTCGTATCTCTCCATTTCTGTGTTACGCATCACTTTTATTCACACACTCTCTGTAATCACCTAGAGGAGGGGTGAATAGGTGACTAGCTAATCTAATGGCCAATAATGTGGAATTAAAACTATTTATGCAAACTAAAACTTCTTAAACTAAACACCAAGTATAACACAAGAGTGTAGCCGAATTCCCTGTGAAGGGCTCTGGACTAACTCCTCAAGATTCCTCTAAATAAGAGTTGAGGTGCCGTGTTGGCTCTCTTGGTTGAATACAAGTGTTAGCAAACAATCCCTAAGCATATAACAATAAGCACACAATATATCAAGCATATAAAGATAAAGATAATATTAGCATGCAAGATATAAAGACAAGTAAGAGATAGAGAGAGCAATCGCAAACACGGGAGAATTGTTTCGAGGTTCGAGCACACTTACTCTACGTTCCCGCCTTCAGCACTATGAAGGATTTTCACTAAAATTGTTCCCACCGGATCACTCGGTGCCGCAACACCTACAAGCTCTTTGGACTCTCTAGTCCCTCTCTTGTTCCCGCAAGAACAACACACCGCAAGCCCACTAGCTTGCCGAGGCCGCACCTCTACAATGAGCTCTCACAAGAACTCGAAACACCGCGAACCCGCAAGTTCGCCTCCTCAAAACAAGAATGAGAACTTTGGTGATCACAACACTTTGATCACCTAAAATCACTCTCACAATAACACTCCTATAAGATAGATATATCAAAGGATAGCTCAAGTGTTTGTGAGAAAACAAGGATGGAAGTTGTGGTGAAAAACTCAAGAAACTCTTTTGAAAACACTCTTGATAAACTTCCTTTTGAATTGGAAATATTTGCTCTCAAACTAGTGGAGAAAACTTCTGAAATGGATGGGAAAAGCTAGGTTTAAAACTCTTCAAAAATCTTGTTTAAAACAATCCATAAGAGCCCCTTTTTATAGGTTAAGAAAAACTAGCCGTTGGGCCAAATTTCAGCCTGGACGGCTGTCGGTCGACCGGCCCAATTGACCGTGGCATGGAACGGAGAGCAGATCTCTCTGCCGGTCGACCGGCCCGGTCGACCAGGGCTTTCCAAAGAGCAGAGCTCTCTGGACGGTCGACTGATCCGGTCGACCGGCCCTCCAGCCAGACTTGGCATGCACTTTTGTGCACGTCGGTCGACTGACTCGGTCGACCGACTCCTAGCTCGGTCGACCGGCCCGGTCGACCGACAGAAGCCAGAAACAGGGATTATGGGAATTGAAAACTTGACTTTTTGACTTATATAAAATCTCATAAAATTTCTAAAATTATACAAAAATAAGTTCAGTATAATACTTTGATATACAAACATGTTTGAGTAAAATCAAGACATGTTACAAATATTTTGAATTATTTTTGTAACTTAAAAATTTTGGCATAAAACAAAAACCATATTTTTCCAATTGGTTTTTCCAAAACTTCTCCAAATACAAAAACAAGATATTTTAAACACTATTAAAGTATAGAGTGTATGGATATGATCCACTACACATACATGATGAAATATCTATATTTTTGACAATAAACACTAAAAATAGTTTTGGTTAAAGACATATATATTAAACTCCAAAACCAAAACGGTATTTTTTCAAAATGAAAACTTTTTTATATTTTTTCAAAATAAAAACTCTTTTATGAAAACACATCTAAATCTTGTGTGAGTGTATATGGTATACTTGAGCAATCCACCAACTATTCTATCCTTTACATTTTATCTAAAAATAAAATCTTAATAAAACAAATCTAGACTTAAATCTTCTCTTGAAGTCTTCATTTGAAGTCTTCTTCTCCTTCTTGACTTGGTCCAAACATTGATCCAAAGAGCTAGACTCCTCTTGAGTACTTGATGTGGACTTGATGCATAGGCTCTTGAATCAAATCGTGTTAGCTCCAAACTTGACTTTAAATCCTTTGTTGAAGTTAAACACTTACTAAGATCTTGATCACAAATCTGAGACTAATTAAACACAAGATCATTAGTACTATAACTACATGAGTTGATCATCATCAAAACTAGAGTGATGGGCCTTTGGGCTAACAATCTCCCCCTTTTTTATGATGACAAAACTCATGGAGTTATATATGCATGGATTAAAGTAAAACTTCAAAGAAGCTTACCCTTAACTCATGCATAACAAAAAAAAATAATAAGATATGGCAATGAAGTACATGAAACTAAACAAACATATATGCATCGATAAGGTGAGAGACAAAACTCAAATCCAAAATCCTTTTTCCAAAAACTTTTCTCCCCCTTTTGTTTAAACTTTCAAAAACATTCTCCTAATTTTAGAAAACAAAAGATGCATAAACAGGCATAAACTCAATATATGCAAAAACTCAAAATCTTTCTCCCCCTTTTGTATAAAGCAAGGAAAAATGCATATATACTATAATACTTCTCCTCCTTTTTGTCAATCATCAACAAAGGGGTTAAAGTAAAAAAACAAAACAATGTTCTTCCCCTTTTTGTCTGAAACAAAAATTAATAAAGGAGTGAAATCAAATCAACCAAGAAAAAGATATAAGCGACATACATTCATGAAGAGGAAGACGCTAAGTTAACTTCCCTACATATATGCATTACATGAAGAAAGGATGACAAGCCCTAACTCACATAACGCATAATATGCAATGCATAAGTGGAGATGTGAAGCTCCCCATACACACGTGTATCGCATAAAGAAGAGTTGTCAAGCTCCTCAATATAAGATACACTCAACATGAATTTATATGTAGAAGAGATGTTAAGCTCCCCTTACATATAGGCATTACATATCAAAACATTTTTAACACAAATTTTTGATAATTACTTAAAACAAATTTAGAAATTTACTCAAGGTAATAAAACACATTTTGAGATACCTTTGTAAATAAATAAAAATTTTAAGATACTAATTGTAAATATACAATACAAATTTTGAGTTGTCTTAAATCAACAAATCAAGATATCACAAGATATAGACACCATATGAAATAGAAAATTTGTGATACCAATTGAAATTGAAAAATTGAAATATTTTTACATTTTGATATCAATGAAAGATATTATTTTGATATCAATTTAAATTTACATTAAATTTTGATACCAATAGAAATACATGATAAATTTTGATACCAAGTAGGTAAAAAAATATTGATACCAAATGAAATTTAAATCCAATTGGAAATTGAAACACATTGATACCAATAGAAATATATAGATACCAATTGAAATAAATAGATACCAATTGAAGTATATTGTAAATTATGATATCAATAAAAATACCTATTGAAAATAATGCATAAGCTTATTAAAATACCAATTGAGATACCAAATAAAAATCAAGATTTGAATTAAGCTTAGCAAAAACATACTTTCTGTTTTAAATATGTGAATATCTTTGTTGGCCCAATGGCCTTCCACTCTAGTTTTGATGATGATCAACTCATGTAGTTATGTTTACTAATATTCTTGTGTTTCTAAGTTTCAGATCATTAACAGGATATTAGTTGGTGATTAGCTTCAACAAGGAGTTTAGAAGCTTTCCATGTTGATTCCGGTGCCAAAGCTTAAAGATCATACCTTTACACTTGGAGGATCACACGTTTGGGATCGAGTCTACTTGAAGATGGAAGATCGACAAGAAGACTTAGGTATCCTAGTTTAGATAGTGTGTTTTAGATCCATTTGTAAAGCTTAGTATAGTTGATATGCTCAAGTGCACAAAACACACACATGTTTGGATATTGGTTTTTCGGTTTTTAGTTTAACCGATATGAGTTTTCATGAATAGTTTGATCAAAACAAGTTTACATGTTTTATATGTATATTAGATGTGCTCTATATACATACATGCTTATATGACTTATACAAACTTAGTTTGACATACCTATTCATGTAGTTTATGTTTTGGTATAAAACATATTTTTGTAATTAAAGACAAAAACTATGATATATTTGTTGAATGTGTATTAGACCTATGTCCATATGCATCATGCTCAATAATGTTCAAATATCATGTTTTTGTATTTCTATAAGTTTTTAGGAAAATCAGATTTCCTATTGAAAAATCAAGTTTGATAAAAATACAAGTTTTGTTTTTGATAAAATTGGCAAGACACAAAAATGAATTGATATGTTGATATATTGTCTTGAAATTTTTATCACATGTTTATGTTTTAATATAAAATAATAAAACAAGTTTTATGGAATTTTCAGAAGAGATAAAAGATTTTTATAAAATATTTTTCCAAATTTTCTGACCTTGTTTTTGTGCTGACAGGCTGGTCGGTCAACCCTGACGGTCGACCGCACCAAGGGCCGGTCGACCGTTCGGGTCGACCGACGTGCACAGACGTGCACATCTGTTAGGCACAGACACGGTCGACCGGGACGGTCGACCGAGTTGAGAGCTCTGCTCTCGGGTTTTCTGGGTCGACCGGGCCGGTCGACCGCAGTTGCCCAACGGTCATAATTCTGACCGTTGGCGGTCGACCGGACCGGTCGACCGGTGGCCGGTCAGGCTGCCACATCAGCCTAACGGCTAGTTTTTCCTAGGGGCTATATATACCCCATTTCTCCATTGTTTTGGCTAAGATTTTTAGAGCTAAAAATTCCAGACTTTCTCTAGTGTTTAAAAGAGTTTTTAAAAGAGTTTTTAAGCCAAAAAGATTTCATCTTATTTGTTTTTGGGTTTTTGGAAAATCAAAGAAAGCTAGGGTTTTGGGAGATTGTTTTGTTTTTCATTTTCTATCATTTACAAGTGATTTCCCAAGTAGTTTTTCTTTGTTGCTGGTTTCCAAAAACACCTTGTTTCCACACTTGAGCTATCACCTATCCTAATCTATTTAGGATCTTGTTCTTGTGGAAAAGAAAAGAGAAAAAGAAAGAAAGATTGTGTTTGTGGTCTTTGTAACCACTTATTGTAAACCCTCCTTACTTTGTGAATCCCTCTTCGGTAGAGGTGATCGGAGTGGTATTGGTTTGGATCCCTCTTTGGTAGAGGCGATTGTGTTGTAAACTCTTCGGTAGAGGTAGTGGTGTTTGTTGTTGGCTACGGGCCGTATCCCTCTTCGGTAGAGGTGGATTGTGGTTGTATAGCCTCGGTGGCTTTGTAAGGTTGAGAGAGGAGTTCGGTACTCCTATAGTGGATTGGAAATCCTACACGGTGGTGTAGGCGGGGATGTAGAGCAAGGTGCTCGAACCTCGTAACAAATCTCGTTGTTTGCGTTTGCTCCACTTGTCTCTCTAACCCTCTCTCTCTCATTTACTTGTGCAAAGCATCATACTCATCATCATATTTCATATTGCCTTGCCTTAATTCATTTTGCCATATCACTTGCTTGCATTTGTGTTGTGCCTTGCATTGCTCTACATTGCCTTCATCTTATATGCTTGGGTGTTTGTGTGTGCATCACTTATACTCATCCAACAAGAGCTTCACATAGCGCCTCAACCCATATCTAGGGGAATCAAGAGGAGTTAGTCCAGAGCCTCGCAAGGGGAATTCGGCTACACTTGTTGGATTGTATTAAGAGTGTTGCAAGATTTGCATTAGCTTCCGCATTTAGCGCACTTAGTTTGCATTAAGTTTCTTAGATTAGCTCTTACACCTATTCACCCCCCCCTCTAGGTGTTTTTCAATCTTGTAACTTAAGCACAAACAAGTCATATATATGTATGAAAATGAAAAATACCAATAGAAATTGATATTATATGGAACGAAGCATACATACATAGGAAACATAATATGAGCATATACAAAAAAATATCAATTGAGATACCAATTGAAAACATGATATAAATCAAGTATATAACTCATAATAAACTACCCTTTTTCATGCACAAGATAAAGGATTTTCAATAAGACATACAAGGCATGCTCGCCCATCCGTTCGCCCTTAAAGGGGTTGGTAGGGGTTTTCAAAAATAGGAGGTTGAAAATATTTATATTGTGAAAACACTACTAAATGAAGAATAAATAACTAGTTAAATTAATTTTTAAAAAACTAGTTAAAGATCCTTCAAAACATGAAACCAAATCATATGTCTATCATGAAACATACTAAATACATAAAGGTTGACAATCGAAATCTATAAGGCTCAAAAATAATCATGAAACAATGTCATGAATAAACAAATAAGGTGTGAGTGTACAAGAATCATGTAATTAGCATTTTTCATGAAGATAATCAATGAAGCTCAAAACAAATATCATTTAATCAAACAAGTAAAAAACATAAAATTCATTTTTCATATAAAGATGAAAATCATAAAAATTCATTTTTCATCTAAAAATAAACTTCTAGGTATATGTATGATTTATCCAAAACTAACAATATGCATACATATCCAAAACATAAAAAGAGTCCATAATATAAATTGCATGAAGGCAAGTGACTCAAGAGTATACATATATATTTATTAGATTTGGACAAGGATTACATATACATGAAGTAAAATATGCAAATAGGCAAAATAACTGTAAATGAGGGAATCATCAAAACTAGCCTATACATGTGCATATATTGAGTACAAATGAACAATGAAGTGCAAACATATATGAATCAAATGTTGCTCACTACTTGTACACGTATATACACAAGTTTTGACAAAAACCACATCTAAATAAGTGTTTACCACATGAAGCACAAATATAAAACAGGAACATGCTAAAGATATATATATGTAAAAACATGTAAATAAACTAGGAGTTTTTGAGATAGTTATCAACACATGAACTACACTCTAACTCTCCAAAACTTGGTGGTTGTCCCACCAAACCTCCTTGATAGCGGTGCATCAAATGTATGTCCATCAAGTCCGTGTGCATCCACCATCAAGGCACCAACTCTCTCACATTTTGTGAGAGCCTGCACCTACATCAAATACAAAAGGTGAGAATTTTGGTACCTATTTTCTTTTGGGTCCTCGGGGGTTAGCATTGTAAGGAACCCAAACATTCTTATTAAAAAAATTTAAAGAATTAATTCTATCATAACAAAATTTTGCTAAATGGCCTTTGCGGCCGCAATGTGTACACTTGTACACTCTAGGATGCATATGTGTGTGAGCGTGATTATGACGTGCAAAGTATGCATATGCATGATGTGGGTGATGTGCATGAATGATTGAGGCGAAACCTGCACAAAAAATATGAAATTTCAGAACTTAAAAATAGAAATGTGCAAGTGCTCAATTCTTACCGCTATAGCAAGTGGCTATGCGGGTCGTGATCCACAAGGAGGGTTTTGCGATAGAAGCGTTTACGTTCTTGTATTGAAATCGTTATGAACACAAAAGCGAAAGTTCTTCTCTGTTTTAAAGAAATAAAAATGAAAGAGTTATGTTAAAGGTTAAAGTTAAAAAGAAAGCGATAGATGAAGAAGGTGGAGAAAACCGGAGAATGACTATATACAAATGAATTGGAAAAAAAGAGTGAAAACGATTTGGAAGATGTGGTGAAAGAAATCGTGATTGCGATCTATGCTAAAGAAATAAAAGAATAGAAAAAAGGTTGAAGAAATACTTACCTAGATTGATTGATGACTTACCTGAAAACCTTTGCATGTTCTACCTTTGTTTAGGAGGCGTTCAACGCATAGATCATAAGCCCGAGCTCAGTCCCCGTTCGCATTATATCATCAAGTCTAGCACAAGCATGAAGTGATACATCTTGAGGAGGAGAACGTCTTCATGAACTATCATTGGCACTCACATAACATCGTTGTACTTGTGCTTTGGAATTCACTTGTAAACTCAACAAAAACAAACGAGGTAAAGTAGAAGGAGGAAGAAGAAAGCAAAAGAAAAGTAAAGTAAAGCAAAACATAAAAACAAAGCATTTACCTTTATTACTTACTGAAACAATGGAAGAAAAGAGGAGGGTACATCTGTGTCACTCTCAACATCAGCCTCTCTCTCTTACTTACATGAATCATCATCTAACCTAAGCCTACATACAATTTACATGAAAAGAAAAGAAAAACCTAAACTAAGAAATGAAAAACTTGGCTAAGTCCTATCTCTGCATGGTCGTCCATTTTCAGCACAAAGAATGGCCTTTTATAGGCAGAAAACCCAGTAAGCAGGATCCCGGGGAGGTCGGGGGAGCAAACGCTCCCCTAACTCCCCAACAATGCCGCGAAAACGCGGCTTTTGCCACGTTTCTGCGGCCAGGGTGTGGCCAGATGGCCACACCCTGTTGGTGGGTCAGTCTGGGATATCCTTCTGCATTTATCTTCAGTTTGTTTCTTCGTTTGATTCCAGGATTCAGACGAAATGACCTTGGATTCTTGGCTTTAACCGATCGATTCTGAGAGGATTCTTCTCAACCGGTTTTCAACCTCTTGATTTTGCCCTGATTCAATTCTGATTTAATTCAGGATTTTGGTGGGCTTTGGGCTCATTTCTCTTCATCTCCTTAAAGATTGGGCTTGCAAATAAATTAAGCAATTAATTAGGACAATGCAGGCTTTTATTCTATAATAAGTATGAAAATATGATACTAAATATGCAACATTAGTGACCAATCACACCCCCATACCTATCTTTTGCTCATCCTCGAGCAAAATAACTAAACTATTCTATGGATGATTAGACCACTTTCGCAGGTCACGCGATTGCACTGAGCATGTGCAACAAGCCGTTAAACCTCTAGGTTTCCCCTAGAGGACGAGTTTTGTCTCGTGAGGGTTTTCAACGGATTGCACCCACAAAATCCATAAAGAAAAGGAAATAAAGAGTTAGTATTTTCGAAAAGCATTTTGAAAGAGAAAAATATTTGAAATATAATTGTAAGATATAAGTTATAGGAAAACTGAATTTTTCATTCCTACACTTAGTCTCTAAAAAATTTGTTATCAATCAAAGTAAGGAGTCAAATTGTACTTCTCATCTAGTCTATTTCTTTACCTTAAGTCATATGCACCTTGTGACTGTGAAAATTTTGACTAAGGGTTCATTAACTCTAACTCTTATGCCTTATTTATTTATATATATACTTTTTTTTTGTGGTATTATTCCTTAATTCTATTAGGCTTTCTAATCTGCCCATGTAACGAGCGTTTAATCGATGACTCCCAAACCAAATGGTCTTAGGGCACCGCGTGAGAAAACACCCCAAGGACTTAAGGACTCGAGCAAACAAGGGCACAAAACTAAGGGTTTTATTATATGGACCCCTTTTAGGTGTGAATACTTATGCTTTATTAGGCACAAATACCCAGCTTAATCAGAGGGTTATATATATATATATTTTTCTTTCAAACTTATCTAATCATCTTTCGTATAAATACTAAGGCTTGCTTAGGCCAAAGCACCTAGCTAATCAATAATTAGACTTGTTTATCTTTTTTTTCTTTTTTTTTTCTTTTCTTTTATAAGGCATAAGAATCTTTGTTTTTGAACCCTAAGTGTGTAAGTGTATGAAGTGTGCATATTTCATCAAGGTAAAGATCAAGACTAAATTACTTTGACAAATTTTCTTCCTAACCCTAAAAATCAAACAAATAATCTTATTTTGACCAAGTATAAGAAATCCTAATTTAGATTTTCCTATTCCTTAAAATTAACTTAATTTCTTACAAAAATATGTCAAAATATTGTTTCCATTTTCAAAAAGTTTTTTAAAAGTAAAGAAAAATGTTAATTTTTTTTTAAACAAAAAGAAAAGTTATGTTAGACCCTCCCCCACACCTATCTCATGCATTGTCCTCAATGTATGAATTAATGCATAGATGCATGAAAAAGACGAAAGGGAAGGAAAATGTTACCTTATGGTGGTGGTTCCGGTGGTGGTCTGATTGGTCCACGAAATGCGGCCCAATCGACTTTTCTTTGTGTTCGGAGGAACCCACCAACAATTTCTCTAATATAACCCATTAAAAAGATGTATCCATAAAGGATCTTTATTAAATATTTAACCCCATCTAATTTTCATATTCCATAATTGATTTCGGAGTCAAATTTGTCAACCACCTTGTCCCAGAAAGGAGTATGAAATGATAGAATGATTGACTTGGACTCAGGAAGGACAGGAACTAATACCGACTCAGGAAGGTGACTTAAGTCAAGTAAAGGTTCAGGAGTCGAAATTGGTTCAAGAAGCAGGTCCAAGTCAAGAAGTTGAAACTCAAGTCCACATGTATTTTCTAACAATGGGATGTGACCTAATATGGGTGATTCCAGTTCAGGAATGATAGGTGGAGGAATCAAAACTGACTCTAAAATATTACTCAAGTTTGGTAACAAAACAGGAGTCAATATTGATTTAGAAAGTTAAACTGGATCACTGATTTGAGAATCTAGGTCACATATCTCATTGAGTTCAATATCAAAAAATTGAGAACTTGCCAATTTGTCAATAGGATTTTCAAAATTGTATAATTGGTCAAGTTCAATATGATTCTCAAAGATGGGGGATTTAATTTCATGATGAATAGGCATAGGATCCAACGTTGACTCGGGGAAAAGATCGAAATCAGGTGAAGATACCGGAGTCATAATCGAATCAGGAAGTAGAATTGAATCACTCAGTTGGGGTTCAGGATCATATTCATTTTCAAGTTCTATTTCAGGAAAAGGATAACTTGCTAAACTGTCAATATCTTTTTCAAAATTTGGAGTTTGGGCAAGTTCAAATGGTTGTTCTGAAATGGAATCTTGATTTCCAAAACTACAGGACTCTTCGGCTCTAACAGAATGGTTCGTGACCTCAGAACTGGTCCAACGGTGAGAATGTAGAGATTCGACCATCATATCTATGTCACGATTACGAGTGTTTTGAGCCTGAGTCATGGTTTCAAGCATCTTTTCATAGTTGATAAGTTCATTGTTTTGATGAAAAGATGAAGAATTATCTTGGAAGTGGTAGTGAAATTGTGAGTCCATCAGATTTTGGGATTTGTGTTTGGACTCACGCATACTCATTTTCAAAATTGATGGTTTCCTATTTTGAACGGGTGGAACTGAGTATGAATCTTGAAAATATTATGGACTAGGTGGAGAAGGAGGACAAGTTGGTTGATAATTATGCTCGGGGGAGGTGAATCCCCACTGACTCTGTGAAGAGTTGAAATCATTCTGGAAATTATAGTCATACGATGGGGGGCATGGGTTATATTCATTCGGATAAGACCAATCCGGCACACTAGGTTGGTTAAAGTTATGATATGCCGGGTTGGTAATATCCGAAAAAGAATTCGATGTGTAATATGGATTATTATTAAAGTTGAAAAAATTATTATTATAAGCCATATCACACAATAGAATACAAACAAAGAAAAACAAACAAATTAGCAAACAAATAAAAGGAAAAAATTCTAACTAAGTTAGGGTAGACCTATGACCTAGATGACTCCTAACTGATTAGACTGTCTACGGGAGGTTCAATGCAGACCTTGACCACAAGCTAATCAGCCAGGTCAGGGCAAGGTTGGTGGGAGGTTTTCCGTCAAAGACGTTCCTTAATTAAATAACCAACAACCTTCGGGCTTTCGGCCCTTAATCCCTTTCCTAGACACTGATTTGGCAAGAGTCAAATTCCAACACCTTTCCCCCTTAGGATAATCTCCTAATTGAGTCCGAGATGTCCCTAGGGCCAACGTCTACTCATTTTTAGTTAGGCTTGGGTTAGTGAGTGCTTGGAATCTGATTTTTGGGCTAAGGAAGGGTGATTAAATCCCCACCTTATCTTTTTAATGGGTGGTGCCCTTAAATGAATTTGTGCAACTGTACAAGATAAATAAGATTCACTCAAAGTGATATAAATCAACCAAGAAGTGAGTCCTATGCTAAATGCAATGCATACGTACCTTGCTCTAACACTCTTCAACAGTAAAAATAAATGAATTGAAAAGACACGTGCCTAAAATGCAAATGTCTAATCAATTTTTTATCTTTTCAACAAATGTTTTACTGTTGATTATTAGCAGGCTTATGTGATGGCATATAAGAAAAAGTAAAGTTACAGAAAACTACAATTTACAAAGCAAGCAGCCCTGCAAAAAGACAGTTAGTAGTCCACTCTTTTTTGCTGCGTTTTCGCGGCTTTTGCCGCGGATCCGCAGCAAAGTAGAGGGCACTTGTCTCTGCTTTCTAGAGCAGAGGCCCAAGGCCACTTATATATTACTGCAACTTTAATTTCGTGCTTTACTTGCCCTATAACCTGCAACAGAGAAGAAAATTCGTTTTAGTTCTAAAAAATTTTCAATAAAAATTCAGATTTCAATAGAAATGTTACCCTCCCCGGCAACGGCGCCAAAATTTGATTGAGGCAAAACCTGCACAAAAAATATGAAATTTCAGAACTTAAAAATAGAAATGTGCAAGTGCTCAATTCTTACCGCTATAGCAAGTGGCCATGCGGGTCGTGATCCACAAGGAGGGTTTTGCGATAGAAGCGTTTACGTTCTTGTATTGAAATCGTTATGAATACAAAAGCGAAAGTTCTTCTCTGTTTTAAAGAAATAAAAATGAAAGAGTTATGTTAAAGGTTAAAGTTATAAGAAAGCGATAGATGAAGAAGGTGGAGAAAATCGGAGAATGACTATATACAAATGAATTGGAAAAAAAGAGTGAAAACGATTTGGAAGATGTGGTAAAAGAAATCGTGATTGCGATCTATGCTAAAGAAATAAAGAAAAGAAAGAAGGTTGAAGAAATACTTACCTAGATTGATTGATGACTTACCTGAAAACCTTTGCATGTTCTACCTTTGTTTAGGAGGCGTTCAACGCATAGATCATAAGCCCGAGCTCAGTCCCCGTTCACATTATATCATCAAGTGTAGCACAAGCATGAAGTGATACGTCTTGAGGAGGAGAACGTCTTCATGAACTATCGTTGGCACTCACATACATCGTTGTACTTGTGCTTTGGAATTCACTTGTAAACTCAACAAAAACAAACGAGGTAAAGTAGAAGGAGGAAGAAGAAAGCAAAAGAAAGTAAAGTAAAGCAGAACATAAAAACAAAGCATTTACCTTTATTACTTACTGAAACAATGGAAGAAAGGAGGAGGGTACATCGGTGTCACTCTCAACATCAGCCTCTCTCTCTTACTTACATGAATCATCATCTAACCTAAGCCTACATACAATTTACATGAAAAGAAAAGAAAAACCTAAACTAAGAAATGAAAAACTTGGCTAAGTCCTATCTCTGCATGGTCGTCCATTTTCAGCACAAAGAATGGCCTTTTATAGGCAGAAAACCCAGTAAGCAGGATCCCGGGGAGGTCGGGGGAGCAAACGCTCCCCCTAACTCCCCAACAATGCCGCGGAAACGCGGCTTTTGCCACATTTTCGCGGCCAGGGTGTGGCCAGATGCCACACCCTGTTGGTGGGTCAGTCTGGGATATCCTTCTGCATTTATCTTCAGTTTGTTTCTTCGTTTGATTCCAGGATTCTGACGAAATGGCCTTGGATTCTTGGCTTTAACAGATCGATTCTGAGAGGATTCTTCTCAATCAGTTTTCAACCTCTTGATTTTGCCCTGATTCAATGAGTGCGAATTAATTCTGATTTAATTCAGAATTTTGGTGGGCTTTGGGCTCATTTCTCTTCATCTCCTTAAAGATTGGGCCTGCAAATAAATTAAGCAATTAATTAGGACAATGCAGGCTTTTATTCTATAATAAGTATGGAAATATGATACTAAATATGCAACATTAGTGACCAATCAATGAACATGTGGAGCTTATTTCTTTTTAACAAGGTTTCCAATCTAGAATGGTTAAATGCACATTTGCTTAAAGTTGAGCTCAAACAATTTATTTTATTTTTCAAAAATTTAACTTCATTTTTATCAATAATAGCATGTAAAGCATGATGAGAATGAGAATCATTTTTCTTATTCTTTTTAGAAACATTTTCTTTTTCTTTTTCAACAATTTTCTTTTCAAAGAAGTGTTTTCATGCAAAGCAATTTCCTTTTGTTTTCCCACCAAAATAAGTTTATTTTTCAATGAAGTATTTCCTTCACAAAGATCATTCAATTTAGAAAGCAATGAAATATTCTCATTTTTCAAAGAAACATTTTCTTTTGAAATATTTTCAAATTTAGTTTGAAAAGAATCTTTTTCTTTTATCAAACAATCAAATTTATTTTTCATTTTCTTATTATCCTTTTTAAGCATGTCATATTTTTCTAGAAGTTGTTGACAAAATGAAGCAAGTTTATTGTGAGATATATCAACATCCTCTTCTACCTCGGATTCGGTGTTTACCTCAAGGGGGTTATCCCCTTAGACCATGTAGCATACGTTGGAAGCTTCACTTCCAATATCCGAGTTGCTCCCTGCATAGTATTGTTCTTATTCGCCCAGGGAGATGATGGTGTTCCATACTACAAAAGCCAAGTCAAGATCAGCAACCCTACATAAATAATCATTATTTAGGGTACTCTTCAAAGCATGAATGGCTTTTGAGTCAGCCTCAATATACTTGCTATTATTAACATATGAATCTTTAATGGTAGCAAGATAAACATGAATGTCTAGGCTTTTGAGGTACATAGACATCTTAACCTTTCGAGTTTGGATGTTAAGAATGTCAAAGGTGGGAGGTGACATGAAGTCCATGTGTGCGTAAACAAATATTGTGATTAGCTATAAAATGAGGATTTTTAAACTCAAGGTTGTTAGACCCAAATCAAGAGCACTTGGCTCTGATATCAATTGTAATCACCTAGAGGGGGGGTGAATAGGTGACTAGCTAATCTAATGGCCAATAATGCGGAATTAAAACTATTTATGCAAACTAAAACTTCTTAAACTAAACACCAAGTATAACACAAGAGTGTAGCTGGATTCCCTGTGAAGGGCTCTGGACTAACTCCTCAAGATTCCTCTAAATAAGAGTTGAGGTGCTGCGTTGGCTCTCTTGGTTGAATACAAGTGTTAGCAAACAATCCCTAAGCATATAACAATAAGCACACAATATATCAAGCATATAAAGATAAAGACAATATTAGCATGCAAGATATAAAGACAAGTAAGAGATAGAGAGAGCAATCACAAATACGGAAGAATTGTTTCGAGGTTCGAGCACACTTGCTCTACGTCCCCGCCTTCAGCACTATGAAGGATTTTCACTAAAATTGATCCCACCGGATCACTCGGTGCCGCAACACCTACAAGCTCTTTGGACTCTCTAGTCCCTCTCTTGTTACCGCAAGAACAAAACACCGCAAGCCCACTAGCTTGCCGAGGCCGCACTCTTACAAGAACTCGAAACACCGCGAACCCGCAGTCCGCCTCCTCAAAGAAGAATGAGAACTTTGGTGATCACAACACTTTGATCATCTAAAATCACTCTCACAATAACACTCCTATAAGATAGATATATCAATGGATAGCTCAAGTGTTTGTGAGAAAACAAGGATGGAAGTTGTGGTGAAAAACTCAAGAAACTCTTTTGAAAACACTCTTGATAAACTTCCTTTTGAATTGGAAATATTTGCTCTCAAACTAGTGAAGAAAACTTCTGAAATGGATGGGAAAAACTAGTTTTAAAACTCTTCAAAAATCTTGTTTAAAACAATCCATAAGAACCCCCTTTTATAGGCTAGGAAAAACTAGCCGTTGGGCCAAATTTCAGCCTGGACGGCTGTCGGTCGATCGGCCCGGTCGACCGCCAACAGTAAGAAATCCGACCGTTGGAGCCTCGGTCGACCGGCCCGGTCAACCGTCGCTTGGAATAGAGAGCAGATCTCTCTGCCGGTCGACGGCCCGGTCGACCGGGGCTTTCCAGAGAGCAGAGCTCTCTGGACGGTCGACCGATCCGGTCGACCGGCCCTCCAGCCAGACTTGGCGTGCACGTTTGTGCACGTCAGTCGACTGACTCGGTCGACTGACTCCTAGCTCGGTCGACCAGCCCGGTCGACTGGCAGAAGCCAGGAACAGGGATTATTGGAATTGAAAACTTGGCTTTTTGACTTATATAAAATCCCATAAAATCTCTAAAATTCTACAAAAACAAGTTCAATATAATACTTTGATATACAAACATGTTTGAATTAAATCAAGACATGTTACAAACATTTTGAACTATTTCTGTAACTTAGAAACTTTGACATAAAATAAAAACCGTATTTTTTCAAATTGGTTTTTCCAAAACTTCTCCAAATACAAAAATAAGATATTTTAAACACTTTTAAAGTATAGAGTGTATGGATATGATCCACTACACATACATGATGAAATATCTATGTTTTTGACAATAAACACTAAAAATAGTTTTGGTTAAAGACATATATATTAAACTCCAAAAATCAAAACGGTATTTTTCCAAAATGAAAACTCTTTTGTATTTTTCAAAAATAAAAACTCTTTTAAGAAAACACATCTAAATCTGGTGTAAGTGTATATGGTATACTTGAGCAATCCACCAACTATTCTATCCTTATATTTTATCTAAAAACAAAATCTTAATAAAACAAACTAGACTCAAGTCTTCTCTTGAAGTCTTCACTTGAAGTCTTCTTCTCCTTCTTGACTTGGTCCAAACATTGATCCAAAGAGCTAGACTCCTCTTGAGTACTTGATGTGGTCTTGATGCATAAGCTCTTGAATCAAACCGTGTTGCTCCAAAACTTGACTTTAAATCCTTTGTTGAAGCTAAACACCTACTAAGATCTTGATCACAAATCTGAGACTAATTAAACACAAGATCATTAGTATTATAATTACATGAGTTGATCGTCATCAAAACTAGAGTGATGGGCCTTTGGGCCAACACTCTCTACTTTCCTACTCTCTATTATGGTATGGATCGATCATCTGATCGCTTGCGGCGGAACATCTCCACCACAAATTGGTGCTCTCATTGAGAGCTGAGTTCTTACACTCAAGATCTCTCCACTAAAAACCCCCAAAAATTTTCTAAAAAAAAACCTCTTTCACAGCAACGATGGCTCCAAGAAAACAAACTGCCACCCTCAATGGCGCAACATCCAAGGGAAGGCCATCAACACAACTTGAAATACACCTAGAGGGGGGGTGAATAGGTGTACTAGCTAATCTAATGCAAACTAATGCGGAATTAAAGATTATTTAAGCAAACTAAAAACTATTAAGCTAACATACAAAGTATAACACGAGAGTGTAGTCGAATTCACGGTGAAGGGCTCTAGACTATCTCCTCAAGATTCCTCTAGATTAAGAGTTGAGGTACACTATGACTCTCTTGGTTGAATACAAGTGTTAGCAAACAATTCGAGGCATATATTAATTTAGCAAAAGATATATCAAGCATATAAAGAGATAAACAATATAAGCATGCAAGATATATGAACACAAGTGAGAGACAGATGAGCAATCGCAAATACGGAAGAATTGTTTCGAGGTTCGAGCACACTTGCTCTACGTCCTCACCTTCAACACTATGAAGGATTTCTACTATAAGGATCCCGCAAGATCACTCGGTACCGCAACACCTACAACAAGCTCTCTCAAGAACTTTTGGACCCACAAGTCCCTCACTTGTTCCCGCAAGAACAACACACGTAAGCATACTAGCTTGTCGAGACTGCATCTCTACACCGAGCTCTCACAAGAACTCGTCACAATACGAACCATAGGTTTCGCCTCCTCAAATACAAAAATAAACACTTGGTGAACTCTACAATCTGATCATCAAAAACACTCTCACAATAAAGATACTATAGGATAGATATGGCAATGAAAAACTCAAGCTTTTGTAAGAAAACTAGGATAGATTTGTGGATGAAAAACTCAAGAAATCCTTTTTGGAAAACACAAAATAGTCACTATTGTAAATACTTCTTTTTGATATATTTTAAGCTCTAAAAATTGTTGGAAAACTTCTGAGAAAGATAAAAATTGGCTCAAAACCCTCTTCCAATCTTGTCTAAAACAGGCCAAGAGAACCCCTTTTATAGGGGATCAAAAACTAACCGTTATAGCTCAGAATCTGGTCAGATAGGCCTGTCGGTCGACTGGCCAACGGTCATATTTATGATCGTTGGGGTTGTCGGTCGACTGCACAGTTGACCGCACCCACGTGTTGACCTGTCGATCGACCGAGGAAGATCCAGAGAGCAAAGCTCTCTTGCCGGTCGACCGCGTCGACCGAGGCCAGATCCAGAGAGTGAACTCTCTGGATCGGTCGACCGGGTGGTCGACCGGCCCTTAAGCCAAGGCTTGTGCACGTTTCTGTGCATATCGGTCGATCGCCCGGTCGATCGACTTCTGGATCGGTCGACTGGTCGGTCGACCGCCAGAAGACCAGGTCAGATATAATAGAAGATCCAAACTTGGTCTAATAAACTCCTATAAAATTCCATAAAATCTCATAAAATATAAAAAAATAAGTTCATTGAAATACTTTGAAGTACAAATGTGTGATAAAAAATCAACACATATTACAAACTTTTTGAACCATTTGTGATATAGAAATTTAACCTTAAAACAAAAATCCGTATTTTTCAAAAATAATCTTCAATTTGAAAAATGATTTTTTTCAAAACTTCTTCAAATATAAAAACAAGATATTTTAAACACTTTTGAAGCTTAGTGTGTATGGATATGATACAATACACATATAAGATGAAATATCTATATTTTTGACAATAAGCTCTAAAATAAGTTTTGATAAATACAAAACTCAAATACATGATATAGAAACATCAAATAAGTTTTTTCTAAATATTTGAACCAACAGTGTATATGAATGAAATCCAAACACATATAAACTTGTTTTGATGAAATCTAATCATGAAACATAGGGTGTGTAATTTGAAGCTCAAAATCAAAACGATATTTTCTAAAACTAAAACTATTTATGAAAACATATATAAATTTTATGTGTGTATATGAGTTTGAGTAATCCATAACTAATCTGTTCTTTATATTTTATCTCAAAATAAAATCTTAACATTTACAAACATGACACAAGTCTTCACGAAAATCTTCTCTTGACAATATTCTTCTCCTACTTAACTTGGCTCAAATCTTGATCCAAAGAGTTAGACTCCTCTAGAGTACTTGATGCGACCTTGACGCGCGAGCTCTTGAATCGACGCGTACTAGCTTCAAAACTTGACTTCAAATCTTTTGTTGAACCTAAACACCGATTAAGATTTTGATAGAAAATCTGAAACTATATAAATACAAGATCATTAGTAATATAGCTACATGAGTTAATCATCATCAAAACTAGAGTGATGGGTGTTTAGTGGAGGAAAAATTAAAGATCGAGAAGTAAATTCTTTATTTGATAGTAAAGAAAGTTTCAGTGGATCAATAATCCTTTTATAAGAGAGGGAAGATATTCACGCTTGAATCTCCCCTTTATTTAGTACCGGGTTCTTGATGCGAAGGTGGAAAGTGAATCTTGTTTTCCGTTAATGAGGTGAACGTCAGAACCTTTTGGGAATTCTTCTTGAATGGTAGATGAAGTAACGCAGCTTCTGTCCACCAGGGATCTCAAAGAGATTGTAGGCAGCAAACCAACTTGTACGCAGCAAGTCGTTAGAAAAGTTGAACTCTCTCTTTTTTTATCTCCCCTCTATGTGTGCCTCCTTTCTCCACAGAAAACTCGGCTATTTATAAAGGTTTCAGGGGTGAACGTGTCTCTTAAAAATACTCCATAATGGGAGTTAACTCTCCTACTACGTGGGCGGTAAGTGACCCGGTAATGAGGGCAGTTATAACTGAGACGCAGGTTTTGAGGCTTGCGTTCTGCTACTGAAGTAATGCTTGAGGGACGCGGGTTTCTAGCTCTACATCAAGTTTCGCGTGAGACGCGGGCTTTAGACTCTACGTCCTGGCGCTGCAATAATGTTGAGATGCGGGTTTCAACCCTCGCGTCTATGGTCCTCGCAGTGATGCTGAGACGGGATTTCAACCCTCGCGTCTTGGTGTTGCGCAGGTGGCCATGATTAATCTTGCATCTGGGTTTGGATTCTGCTTTTGGATGACTTATCTTCAGTGATTTTTAGACAGCTTACAGAACCCCCTCCAAAGTTTTCAACATTCCGCGGTTGACTGGGACGAATTTCAAAATATTTCGGATTCTGGTTGAATGCATACTTCTCGTGATTGGACTGACAATCATTTGAGATACTCTGAGTTTGATCACATCTGGAATATGATCTTCGTGAGTGTACTGTAAAACCCTTTGAAGCCGCCAGAAATGATCGTGGCGAGTGTTTAGGTATGCAGTCTAGACCACCTCATTGCTCTGAGCTAGTTGTTGTGTACTATGAATCAGGGGTGAACAGTCATCTGCTTGTGCCAGTGTACTGTTCAACTGATTAGCAGAAGTAAAGACTGAATGCAAGTCTTGTAGACGCAGGGGTCATATTGCTTTAAAAGGACGCGTCCTCACTTGGAATGGGGACGCATCTATTAGTTTGTTGAAGAAACGCGGCTCTTGGAGGAAAGTGATCTTTGAGATGAAGACGCAGCTCTCAACCTGTTTAATTAGGCACAGCTGATTGTAAAAAAATCAAAGAGTTAAGAGATTTACCGTGTAGCTTGTGACTAACGGGTCGTGTCCACAAGGAGGAATGCGATGAAAGCTTTTCGATGTTTCATTTAGTAACAAAGAATTGTGTTCGTTTTTAAATTGAAAAGAGAATGGAAAGAAGGAGATGATTAAAAGAGAAATTGCAACTTTGGAGAAGGCTTTGGAGAAGGTGATTTAAAAAGCTTGAAAATTGTTTGGCTGATTTTAATAAAGAAAAAAATTTAGGCTCACTATCTCACTACTCAACCGTTTATTCTTCTATTGAAATCCTTAGTGCCTCAACTTGATCACAGGCAAAACTTAAGGTTGACTTTAGAAAGTTTGAAGTAAATCATATAAGATGGTTGGAAAGGTTCACTCTTTTTTTTAAGAAACCATTTTGAATCGAATGTTAAATCATCAAGAAGTTCAAGTATGAGATAAAAATAAGTTTAAGAGACGTTCTTAAAATAAGTAAGAGTTTAAAAATCCAAACCCATCCTCATGTGCCTTCAAGAACACTTTCAAAAAAAAGGCTTTAAGTTAGACATGCAAATGATTCATTGGGTCTTTTTCATTAAAATCAGAAGAGAAGAAGAATTAGAGAGAGGTACAATTGTGAGCCCAGAAAACTGATTTAGCTACTCATGGAAGATAAAGAAAAATGCAAGTAAATAACGCAAGACATACCGTAAATGAGTAGAAGAAAAAGTATCTCAATTCTTGTATTGATGTCACTTCAATCTCCAAGTTACAAGCACTCAATTCCTCTCTTTCACAAGTATTTGTACTGAGCTACAAATTGCAAAATAAAAATACAACTTTTTTACTATCTAACAAAGAGCCTAAACATTAAAGTATAAACAAAAATTCTAATCCTATTCTTCGCTCCTTTTTCAGTACAAAACTCAAGCTTTCATAGGCAAAAACCCAGAGGGCAGGGAGTGAGGAGATAAGGGGAGAAAACGCGCTCCCCTTATCTCCACCAACAAGTCGCGGATCCGCGGCTTGGGCCGCGGATTCGCGGCCTGGCCACATCCAGGTGGAGAGGTAGTTGGCGCGGATTTGGTCTCCCTTTTGTCTTGTTGGATTCACTGTTGCAACTCTCAAATTTGACGAAATGATTTTTGATTTGTTGGCTTCAATCGCTTGATTCAAGGAGATTCATTTTAACCGGTTTTCAACCTCTCTGATATGCCAAGATTTGCCCTGATTCCTTGATTTTGAATTTATTCTGAATTAAATCAGAATTTGATGGGCTTTTGGGCTTGTTTCTCCTTTCTTTCTTTTAGCAATTGGGCCTACATTTAACAAAGAAGAAGAAGAATTATTAATAGGATTTATTAGCTAAAAAGTATGGTAAGATGATAATGTATATGCAATATATGTGACTGATCACACCCCCACACTTATCTTTTACTCGCCCTCGAGCAAAACATCAGACTAATTCTAATCAATTATTAGACCACTTTCGCAGGTCACTCGATTGCACTGAGCATGTGCAACAAGCCGTTAAACCTCTAGGTTACCCCTAGAGGACGAGTTTTGTCTCGTGAGGGTTTTCAGTGGATTGCACCCACAAAATCCATAAAAAATGTTAGTATTTTTGAAAAGCCTTTTGAAAGGAGAAAATATTTGAAGTATATTTTTGAGGTTTTAAGTAATCTATAAGTTATAGAAATATCAAATTTTTCATTCCGAAACTCAGTCTCTATTCAGAAACATGTCATCAATCAAAGTAAGGAGTCAAATTGTACTTCTCATCTAGTCTATTAATTTACCCTGAGTCGTATGCACCATCGTGATTGTGAAGTTTGACTAAGGGTTCTTTAACATTAACTCCTATGCCTTATTTATATTTATTTTTGGTGAAATTTATTCCTCAATTTCATTAGGCTTTCTAATCTGCCCAGGTAACGAGCCTTTAGTCGGTGACACCCAAACTGGACAGTTTTAGGGCACCAGGTGAGAAAACACCCCTAAGGACTTAAACACTCGAGCAGACAAGGCCAGGAAACTAAGGTTTTTATTTATAAAATGGACCCCTTTTAGGCGTGAATACTTATGCTTCATGAGGCACAAATACCCAGCCTAATCAGAGGATTTATATCTATATATATATTTCAAACTTATCTAATTATCTTTTGTATAAATACTAAGGCTTGCTTAGGCCAAAGCACCTAGCTAATCAATAATTAGATTTGTTTATTTTTTTTAATACATATATTTTTTTTTATAAGGCAGAAGAGTCTTTATTTTTAAACTCTAAGTATGTAAGTGTATTTAGTGTGCATATTTCATCAAGGTAAATATCAAGACTAAATTATTTTCACAAATTTTTTTCCTAACCCAAAAAATCAAACAAGTCATCTGACTTTGACTAAGTATAAGAAACCTTAATTATGATTTTCCTATTCCTTAAAATTGACTTAATTTCTTACAAAAAATATATCAAAATATTGTTCTAACCTTTCAAAAAGTTTTTTTGTTATATATATATATATATATATATATATATATATATATATTTGTGTTGTTATATTAGTCATGTTAACCCTCCCCCACACTTATCTCATGCATTGTCCCCAATGTATGAAAGAAATATATAGATGCATGAAATAAAATGGAAAAGAGGGAAGTTACCGATACACGGGTCAAAAAGACTCATAGCTGTTTCATTTACCGGCACCGATTCCAAGAAAGGTTTAAGGCGTTGACCATTTACCTTAAAGTCATTTCCATTCTTGGTGTCACTGATCTCAACTGCACCGTGTGGAAACACGGTTTTTACAACGAATGGCCCAGTCCATCTTGATTTCAATTTTCCTAAAAAAAGATGAAGCCTGGAATTATAGAGTAGGACCTTTTGTCCAGGGACAAAGGTTTTTCTTATGATGTGTTTATCATGAAAAATCTTAACTCTATCTTTAGTGATCCTAGTATTTTCATAGGCCTCATTTCTTAACTTCTCTAATTCGGAAATTTGTAACTTCCGAAGGTCACCGGCCTTAGTCAAGTCGAAATTCAACTACTTAATTGCCCATAAGGCCCGGTGCTCTAACTTAACGGGCAGGTGACAAGCTTTACCATAGATTAATCTATAAGGAGACATTCCTAGAATCGTCTTGAAAGCGGTCCTGTGGGCTTATAGGGCATCTACAAGTTTGATGGACCAATCTTTCTGGTTTTGGTTCACAGTTTTCTTTAAGATAAGCTTGACTTGTCTATTGGAAACCTCAACCTGCCCACTGGTTTGAGGATGATAAGGTGTGGACAACTTGTGAGTTATAGCATACTTTCGCATAAGAGCTTCAAAAGATCTATTGCAAAAGTGAGTGCCATTATCACTGATGATAGTACGAGGGGTTCCGAAGTGTGAAAAAATGTTCTCTTTCAAAAAGTTTATGACAACTTTGTTATCATTAGTTTTACAAGGAATGACTTCTACCCACTTGGACACATAATCCACAGCAACCAATGTGTATTGGTTTCCACATGAATTAGGAAATGGACCCATAAAGTCGATGCCCCAAACATCAAAAGTTCTATTTCTAGAATTGGGTTGAGGGGCATTATATTTCGTTTGAGATCCTTCCTACCATTTGGCATCTATGGCACGTCTTGCAAAATTCATAAGCATCCTTAACAAAGTGGGCCAATAGAACCCGCTTTGTAGCACTTTTTCAGCAGTCTTGCGGGGATCAAAGTGTCCACCGCATACAAGTTCGTGACAAAAGGATAGAACACTCTTAACCTCCTCATCGGGAATGCATCTCCTAATAATTTGGTCAGAACAGTACATAAAAAGATATGGTTCTTCCCAAAAGAAATACTGGACTTGGGATAAGAACTGGTATATATCGTTTTTAGACCAATGAGACGGAGTTTGGTTTGTGACTAAGTAATTCACTATATCAGCAAACCAAGATTCCCTAGAGATAGCTAAGAGATTTTCATTAAAAAAATCCTCATTTATGGGTAATTCGTTGCATGGAGAATTAGGGATTCGTGAGAGATGGTTAACAACGACATTTTCTACGCCTTTCTTGTCTCAAATCTCGAGATCAAATTCTTGAAGAAGGAGGATCCAACGAATGAGTTGGGCCTTGGCATCCTTCTTCATCATGAGGTACCTAAGCGCAGAATGATCGGTGAAATGGTGGTTTTGGACCCTAGTAGGTAGGGACAAAATTTCTCTAAGGCAAACACTACTGCCAAGAATTCCTTCTCAGTCGTAGTGTAGTTCAATTGAGCATCGTTGAGAGTCCTACTAGAGTAGTAAATCACATACTGCTTGTTATCAATGCGTTGTCCTAGGACAACACCTATGGCAAAATCGGAAGCATCGCACATGATTTCGAATGGCTTAGACTAATCTGGAGCAGATATGATTGTGCAGAAATAAGCTCTCTCTTAAGCTTCTCTCAAGAATTCATGCATTCAGTATCAAAAGTGAAGGACACATCCTTAGCTAACAGATTAGTCAAAGGCCTAACAGTTTTACTAAAATCCTTGATAAATCTTCAGTAGAAACTAGCATGTCCTAAGAAGGATCTAATGTCCTTAACGCATTTGGGCATGGGAAGCTTAGCAATAACCTCAATTTTAGCTCTGTCCACTTCAATTCCTTTCTTAGAAATTTCATGACCCAAGACAATTTCATGTTTTAGCATGAAGTGGCATTTCTCCCAATTCAGTGTCAGATTTTTCTCAGCACAATGTTGGAGGACAAGTTCTAAATGGTGGAGACATTGAGTGAATGAATCTCCGTAGATGGAGAAATCATCCATAAAGATCTCTAAGAATCGTTCAACCATATCAGAGAAAAGACTCAATATGCAACGTTGAAACGTTACTGGGGCACTGCATAAGCCGAAAGGAATTCGACGATAAGCAAATGTTCCAAATGAACATGTGAACGTAGTCTTTTCTTAGTCCTCAGAAGCAATAGAGATCTGATTATACCCCGAGTAACCGTCCAAGAAACAATAATACTCGTGACCCGCCAAACGTTCAAGCATTTGATCAATGAAGGGAAGTGAAAAATGGTCCTTACGAGTTGCAGCATTAAGATTCCTATAGTCAATGCAAACTCGGATCTTCGTGGAAAGTCGAGTTTGGACCAACTCTTTGTTCTCGTTTTCCACTATGGTGAAACCGGATTTCTTTGGAACTGCATGGACAGGATTGACCCATTAGCTATCAGAAATGGGATAAATTATCCCATTGTCTAAGAGTTTTACAATTTCAGCTTGAACAGCCTCTTGCATTATAGGGTTTAACCTACGCTGCGGGTCTCTTTTAGGTGTGGCATCTTCATTGAGATGAATGCGATGTTGAACGATGGTCGGACTTAATCCCTTTATATCAGTCATAGTCCAACCAATGGCTTCCTTAAGTTTTCTTAGAATTGCTTTAAGATCTTCTTCTTTCCCGTCATTTAAATGGGAGGCAATGATGACAGGAAAGGTCTCTTGTTCGCCTAGATAGACGTACTTGAGATGCGCAGGTAAGGCTTTCAATTCTAAGGAGAGGAAGGCTGGTTGGAAGGACTAGTCAAATTTGTTGACTCCATTATTGGTGAAACAGGGTTCGAGGCCCAATTTATATCAGAATCTACAACCTGATCAAGATTAAAGTCATCAAACTCTAACCCGAAGTCACACTCAGTTTCTAGTTCTAATTCTTCCCTATGTTCACTTGTTAAGTTCTCAGTTAGGTTGACTTCAAATGTTTGGTCCTCAAGATCGCGGGGTTGTTTTCCTAGATTGAAGACATTGACTTCTCTAGTCATGTCCCCAAAGGTTAACCTCATGGACCCATTCCTACAATTGATGATGGCATTGGTAGTAGCAATGAATGGTCGCCCTAGGAAAACAGGAGTTTGAGCCCTATGATTAGAGTTGGACACAGGTTGTGTCTCCAGAACAATGAAATCGACAGGGTAAATAAACTCCCCTACCCGGATCAGGACATCATTAATCTCCCCTTTTGGAACTTTTACTGAATGGTCAGCCAGTTGGATAGTGACTCGAGTTGGACTAAGATCGCCCAACCTGAGTTGTTAATAAACTGAGAATGGAAGTAAGTTGATACTTTCCCCCAAGTCAAGAAGTGCACGACTAATATCGGCTTGTCCTATTGTGCAGGCAATGGTGGGACTACCTGAATCCTTGTACTTGACAAAGATCGAACCCGATAGGAGCTCACTAATGTTAGTGACTAAGAAGACCTTTTTCGGTACATTAGTCTTTCTCTTCTTGGTGCACGTGTCCTTAAGAAACTTAGCATAGGAAGGGACTTGTTCGATGGCATCAAGAAGTGGCACATTTATCTTCACTTAATTAAATATCTCAATTATCTTGTCCATGTGTGGATTTTACTTATTATTTTTAGCCTATTAGGAAATGATAATATAGGCTGGTGCACCTGACTGGTTGACTTATCTTTTTCAGATTTGTCAGATTTGGAAGGATTTGAATTAGATGAGGTGGATGCTTGATTGTGGTTGTGCTGAATGGGATTGGTTGGCGTTGACACTTGAATATCAACTCTCTTTCCTGATCTCAATGTATGAACAACATTACATTGATTTAATGATTGATCCTCAGCCAAATGAGCTTGTTGAGAATTCCTAGGATTGGTTATTGGCTGACTAGGCAGGGTCCCTTCTGTCTTTTATCCTGTGGAGTGGCTAGTTGGCTCATTTGAACCTCTAACCTCTATATAGTTTGCATGAGAGAATCTTAGTTTTTCATGTATCTTTTCATGTTTCTCTCAAATTCAGTCATTCTCCTTTCTAGTTGAGGATTCTGGAAGGAGGATTGTGGAGCTTGATTGGGAAAGTTTTGTTGATAGTTTGAAAAGTTAGGTGGATGGTTTGGAGAATTATTATGGAAATTGAAAAAGTTGAGTTGATGATTGGAAGAGTTATTGGCATGATGGAAGTGGCTAGCATGATTTGACCGTGAGTGGTCATGGTTATTTTGGCTCCATGAGAAATTAGGGTGATTTCTTCAGCCAGGGTTGTACGTTGGTGCGTAAGGATTATTGTTCGGCCTTGAAAAGGCCGCATTCATCAGTTCATGGTATTGTTGCTGAGCCTGAAACACAGGACACTCCTCGAACACATGATTCATGGCTTGGCAATAAATATAGCCCGGAGTTGGAAATTGGTTTAGGCTGACTTGATTGACTAGACTTGGTTCCTTAGTTTCTAGAGCTTCCAGTCTTCTTCCTAGGTTCGCTAACTTCGCCTCATTAGCTATGGATGATTCGATAGAATGGAGACTTCCTTTTGAAGAGATGGAGTTTGGATTCCTAAAGTTTCAGTAGTAGGTTCCCATTGGATGGTTTTTTCAGCTAGGTTTTCATACAAATCCCATCCTTCATTTTTATCCTTTTGCAAGAATCCCCCTTGGCACATACTTTCTAAGAGGGTTTTAGTAGAATAGTCTAAACCGTCATAAAGAATTTGGCATTGTCGCCATTTCTCTATTCCATGATGAGGACATTGGACAAGAAGGTCTTTAAAGCTTCAAAGTACCTCCAGAACGGTTCACTCGGTTCTTACTTGAATTGCATGATGGTCTTCCTAATGAGAGTGTTCTTATGAATTGGATATAATTTCTTCAAGAAGACCTTGATGAAACCATCCCAAAATGTGATCGAACTGGCCGCTAAGCTGTAAAGCCATTTCTTTGCTAAGTCCTTAAGAGCGAAAGGGACAAATCTCAACCTAATAGCATCATCTACAAGGTGTGGGATTTTCATCATTAGACATACTTCCTTAAATTCTCTTATGAAGAAGTAAGCATCTTCAGACTCTAAGCCGTGAAACTTGGGGAGTGTGTTGATGAATTGAGGCTTGAGCTCAAAATTGTATTCACCAACCGATGGAAGTAAAATGCAAGATGGAAGTGAGGTTCTAATGGGATAGAACCTATCCTGCAATGATGTTGATTGAGCCATTACCGGATCTGTTCTTGGTTCAAACTTGGGTGGTGATGTGTTTCTAGTCAACCTAGATGAATTAGGGTCTCTTGACCACACTTGCATACACAAACACAATCACAATCACAAACAAGTTTACTAACAGTTAACAAGAGTAATCAACCAAGCCTAATCTAAGATAACCTCGACCTAGACAACTCCTAACTGGTTGATTGTCCACAGGAGGTATAATGTAGACTTTGACCACAAGCTAATCAGCCGGTCAGGGCAAGATTGGTGGGAAGTTATCCGTCAAAGATGTTCCTTAATTAAGTAACCACCAACCTTCCGGTTTTCGACCCTCAATCCCCTTCCTAGACATTGATTTGGCAGGAGTCAATTCCAATACCTTCCCCCTTAGGATAATCTCCATGTGAGTTCGAGATGTCCCTAAGGCTAACGTCTATTAGATTTTACTTAGGCTTAGGTTGTGCGTGCTTGGAGATGGTTTGTGGGCTAAGAAAGGGTAATGACTTCCCCACCTTATCTTGAATTGAGTTTTGCCCTTAGAGTTAATTGTGCAAAGTGTGCAAGATATAGAAAAGTAGCATTCAAAAGTAAATATCACCCAAGAATGTTTTCTAAATTATATGCTATGCATACGTACCTTGTCTCCAGCTCTCTTCAACAGTAATTGTAAAATAAACGTAATTAGACAAATGCCTAGAATGTAAGTCTAAACGTTTTTTAAGCAATTAACAATCACTTAAATTACTGTTGAATTAAAACAGGAATGGTGGATAGCAGATATAGCAAGAATATAACGTACAAAAACTTAATTTTTTTGCGAGCAATATGTCCTGCAAAAAAGAGTTTTAGTAGTCCGATGAAATTTTAAACTTTTGCAACGCAATTTCTTGAAATTCTGTTTCCTACTTTCGAGAGTAGGGACACGAAACTTGCAAGTCTTCTCTTGCAATGCTTGAATACTAGATCTGAATCTTCAAGTCCCTGAAACAATACACCAAACTTATTAAAAAAACAAATACACCGTTCCCTCCCCGGCAACGGCGCCAAAAATTGATTGTAAAAATCAAAAAGTTAAGAGATTTACCGTGTAGCTTGTGGCTAACGGGTCGTGTCCACGAGGAGGAATGCGATGAAAGCTTTTCGGTATTTCGTTTATGATTGGTTACTAATGTTGCATATTTAATGTTACATTTCCATGCTTATTTTAGAATAAAAGCCTGCATTGTCCTAATTATTTGTCTAATTTATTTGCAGGCCCAATCCTTAAGGAGATGAAGAGAAATGAGCCCAAAAGCCCACCAGAATTCTGAATTAAATCAGAATTAATTCGCACTCACAAAATCAGGGCAAAATCATGAGGTTGAAACCGGTTGAGAAGAATCTTCTCAGAATCGATCGGTTAAAGCCAAGAATCCAAGGTCATTTCGTCAGAATCCGGAGCTCAAACGACAAAACCAACAAAGGATAAAGCCAGAAGAAACCCCCGGAGAGACCCACCAACAGGGTGTGGCCATCTGGCCACACCCTTACCGCGGAAACGCGGCTTGGGCCGCGTTTCCGCGGCTTTGTTGGGGAGTTAGGGGGAGCGTTTGCTCCCCCGACCTCCCTGGGATTCTGGTTGTTGGGTTTTTTGCCTATAAAAGGCCATTCTTTATGCTGAAAAGGGACGCCAATGCAGATTAGGATTTAGCCTAGTTTTAATTTTTTATAGTTTAGGTTTTTCTTTTCTTATTATGTAATTTGTATGTAACTTAGGGTAGAAGAAGATTCATGTAAGTAAGAGAGAGGGGCTGATGTTGAGAGTGACACCGACGTGTACCCTACTCCTTTCTTTCATTGTCTCAGCAAGTAATAAAGGTAAATGTTTTGTTTGTTTTCTATTCTGCTTTACTTTACATTTGTTTTGCTTTCCTCTTCCTCTTCTACTTTACCTTGGTTGTATTTGTTGAGTGTACAAGTGAATTCCAAAGCAAGTATAACTAAGCTACGTGAGAGCCAGCGATAGTTCATGAAGACGTTCTCCTCTTCCAAGATCCGCATCACTTCGTTCTTCTTATACTTGACAATATAATGTGCACGGGGACCGAGCTCGAGTTTATGATCTATGCGTTGAACGCCTACGAAGCAAAAAGGTAGAACTTGCAAAAAGGTTTCCAAGTAAGTCATCAATCAACCTAGGTAAGTATCTCTTCACTTTTCTTTACTTCTTTTCTTTTCTTTCTTAGTTTAGATCACCAACCACTTCTTCCAAATCGTTTTCATTCTTCTCTCCACTTCATTGTACATAGTCGCATTTATTGTTTTCTGATTTTTCCACCTTCTTCGTCTTTCATATTCTTCTAACTTTAACTATAACTTTCTTTTTTCATTTTTATAACTTTAAAACAGAGAAGAACTTTCGCTTATTTTCATAACGATTTCAATAAAGAACCGTAAAGCTTCCATCGCAAACCCTCCTTGTGGATCACGACCCGCATAGCCACTTGCTATAGAGGAAGAATTGAGCACTTGCACACTTCTTTTCTTAAGTTCTATAATTTCGTATTTTGTGTGCAGGTTTAGCCTCAATCAAATTTTGGCGCCGTTGCCGGGGAGGGTAACATGTTTTTTTTATTGAAATCTGAATTTTTTTTGAAATTTTTTAGAACAAAACGAATTTTCTTCTCTGTTGCAGGTTACAGGGCAATCAAAGCAGGAAATTAATATTGCAGTGACATACAAGTGGCCTTGGGCCTCTGCTCTAGAAATCAGAGACCAAGGGCCCTCTGAATTGCCGCGTCTCCACGGTAAAAGCCGCGGAACCGCGGCAATGAAGAGTTGACTACTAACAGCTTTTGCAGGGCTGCTACCTTTGCAAATTCTAGTTTGTTGCAATTATTTATTTCTTATATGCCATCACAAAAACCTGCTAATAATCAACAGTAAAAAGTTTTGTTGCAAAAGTTAAAAATTGATTAGACGTTTGCATTTTAGGCACGTGTCTTTTCATTCATTTACTTTTACTGTTGAAGAGTGCTGGAGCAAGGTACGTATGCATTGCATTTAGCATAAGACTCACTTCTTGGTTGATTTATATCGCTTTGAGTGAATCTTACATATCTTGTACACTTGCACAAATTGATCTTAAGGGCACTAACCCATTAACAAGATAAGGTGGGGATTTGATCACCCTTCCATAGCCCAAAAATCACATTCCAAGCACTCACTAACCCAAGCCTAACTAAAATTGAGTAGACGTTGGCCCTAGGGACATCTCGGACTCAATTAGGAGATTATCCTAAGGGGGAAAAATGTTGGAATCTAACTCCTGCAAAATCAGTGTCTAGGAAAGGGATTGAGGGCCGAAAGCCTGAAGGTTGGTGGTTATTTAATTAAGGAATGTCTTTGACGGAAAACCTCCCACCAACCTTGCCCTGACCTGGCTGATTAGCTTGTGGTTAGAGTCTACATTAGACCTCCCGTGGACAGTCTAACCAGTTAGGAGTCGTCTAGGTCCTAAGTCTACCCTAACTTAGGCTAGAATTTTTTCTTTTTTGTTTGTTTATTTGTTTGTTTTTCTTTGTTTGTATTCTCTTGTGTGATATGGACTATAATAATAATTTTTTTAACTACAATAATAATCCATATTACACACTGATTTCATTTTCGGATATTACCAACCCGGCATATCATAACTTTGACCAACCTAGTGTGCCGGATTGGTCTTATCCGAATCAATATGACCCATACCCCCCATCTAATAACTATAATTTCCATAATGATTTCAACTCTTCACTGAGTCAGTGGGGATTCACCTCCCCCGAGCATAATTTCCAACCACCTTGCCCTCCTTCTCCACCCAGTCCACATTATGTTCAAGATTCATACTCAGTTCCACCCGTCCAAAATAGGAAACCATCAATTATGGAAATGAGTATGCGTGAGTCCAAACACAAATCCCAAAATCTAATGGACTCACAATTTCACTACCACTTTCAAGACAATTCTTCATCTTTTCATCAAAACAATGAACCTATCAACTATGAAAAGATGCTTGAAGCCATGACTCAGGCTCAAAACACTCGTAATCGTGACATAGATATGATGGTCGAATCTCTACGTTCCCACCGTCCTGATGTCACTAACTATTCTGTTAGAGCCGAAGAGTCATGTAGTTTTGGAAATCAAGATTCCATTTCAGCACAACCATTTGAACTTACCCAAACTCCAAATGATATTGATAGTTTGGCTAGTTTTCCTTTTCCTGAAATAGAACTTGAAAATGATTATGATCCTGAACCCTAACTTAGTGATTCAATTCTATTTCCTGATTTGATTATGACTCCGGTATCTTCACCTGACTTCAATCTTTTCCCGGAGTCAACATTGGATCCTGTACCAATTCATAAAGAAATTGAATCACCCATCTTTGAGGATCATGTTGAACTTGACCAACTTTACAATTTTGAACATCCCATGGATAAATTGGCAAGTTCTCCATTTTTTGATATCGAACTCAATGAGATATGTGACCTAGATTCTCACATATGTGATCCAGTTCAACTTTCTGAATCAATATTGACTCCTGTTTTATTACCAAACTTGAATAATATTCTAGAGTCAGTTTTGATTCCCCCACCTATCATTCCTGAACTGAAATCACCCATATTAGGTCACATTCCATTGTTGGAAAATACATGTGGACTTGAGTTTCAACTTCTTGACTTGGACCCAATTCCTGAACCCATTTCGACTCTTGAACCTTTACTTGATTTAAGTCACCTTCCTGAGTCGGTATTAGTTCCTATCCTTCATGAGTCCAAGTCAATCATTCTATCATTTCATACTCCATTCTGGGACGAGGTGGTTGACAAATTTGACTCCGAAATCAATTATGGAATATGGAAATTAGATGGGGTTAAATATTTCATAAAGATCCTTCATGGATTTATCTTTTTAATGGGTTATATTAAAGATATTTCTGGTGGGTTCCTCCGAGACCCAAGAAAAGTTGATTGGGCCTTGTTTCGTGGACCAATCAGACCACCACCGGAACCACCATCTTAAGGTAACCATTTTCCTTCCCTTTCTTCTTTTTCATGCATCTATGCATTAATTCATACATTGAGGACAATGCATGAGATAGGTGTGGGGGAGGGTCTAACATAACTTTTCTTTTTCTTTAAAGTATAAAAAAAAAATTTTAACATTTTTTCTTTACTTTTAAAAACTTTTTGAAAATAGAAACAATATTTTGACTTATTTTTGTAAGAAATTAAGTTAATTTTAAGGAATAGGAAAATTCAAATTAGGATTTCTTATACTTGGTCAAAATAAGATTATTTGTTTGATTTATAGAGTTAGGAAGATAATTTGTCAAAATAATTTAGTCTTGATCTTTACCTTGATGAAATATGCACACTTCATACACTTACACACTTAGGGTTCAAAAACAAAGATTCTTATGCCTTATAAAAAAAAGAGAAAGAAAAAAACAAGTCTAATTATTGATTAGCTAGGTGCTTTGGCCTAAGCAAGCCTTAGTATTTATGCGAAAGATGATTAGATAAGTTTGAAAAGAAAAATCCTTTGATTAAGCTGGGTATTTGTGCCTAATAAAGCATAAGTATTCACGCCTAAAAGAGGTTCATATAATAAAATCCTTAGTTTTGTGGCCTGGTTTGCTCGAGTCCTTAAGTCCTTGGGGGTGTTTTCTCACCTGGTGCCCTAAGACCGTTTGGTTTGTGAGTCATCGATTAAAGGCTCGTTACATGGGCAGATTAGAAAGCCTAATAAAACTAAGGAATAATACCACAAAAAATAAGTATATATAAATAAGGCATAAGAGTTAGAGTTAATGAACCCTAAGTCAAAATTTTCACAGTCACAAGGTGCATATGACTTAGGGTAAAGTAATAGACTAGATGAGAAGTACAATTTGACTCCTTACTTTGATTGATAACAAATTTTTGAATAGAGACTAAGTTTAGGAATGAAAAATTCGGCTTTCCTATAACTTATAGATTGCTTAGATCTTACAATCATATTTCAAATATTTTTCTCTTTCAAAATACTTTTCGAAAATACTAACTCTTATTTCCCTTTCTTTATGGATTTTGTGGGTGTAATCCGCTGAAAACCCTCACGAGACAACACTCGTCCTCTAGGGGAAACCTAGAGGTTTAACGGCTTGTTGCACATGCTCAGTGCAATCGCGTGACCTGTGAAAGTGGTCTAATAATCCTTAGTATAATTTAGTTGTTTTGCTCGAGGACGAGCAAAAGATAGGTATGGGGGTGTGATTGGTTGCTAATGTTGCATATTTAATGTTACATTTCCATACTTATTTTAGAATAAAAGCCTGCATTGTTCTAATTATTTGTCTAATTTATTTGCAGGCCCAATCCTTAAGGAGATGAAGAGAAATGAGCCCAAAAGCCCACCAGAATTCTGAATTAAATCAGAATTAATTCGCACTCACAAAATCAGGGCAAAATCATGAGGTTGAAACCGGTTGAGAAGAATTCTCTCAGAATCGATCGGTTAAAGCCAAGAATCCAAGGTCATTTCGTCAGAATCCGGAGCTCAAACGACAAAACCAACAAAGGATAAAGCTAGAAGAAACCCCCGGAGAGACCCACCAACAGGGTGTGGCCATCTGGCCACACCCTTGCCGCGAAAACGCGGCTTGGGCCGCGTTTCCGCGGCTTTGTTGGGGAGTTAGGGGGAGCGTTTGCTCCCCCAACCTCCCTGGGATTCTAGTTGTTGGGTTTTTTGCCTATAAAAGGCCATTCTTTGTGCTGAAAAGGGACGCCAATGCAGATTAGGATTTAGCCTAGTTTTAATTCTTTATAGTTTAGGTTTTTCTTTTCTTATTATGTAATTTGTATGTAACTTAGGGTAGAAGAAGATTCATGTAAGTAAGAGAGAGGGGCTGATGTTGAGAGTGACACCGACGATGTACCCTACTCCTTTCTTTCATTGTCTCAGCAAGTAATAAAGGTAAATGCTTTGTTTGTTTTCTATTCTGCTTTACTTTATATTTGTTTTGCTTTCCTCTTCCTCTTCTACTTTACCTTGGTTGTATTTGTTGAGTGTACAAGTGAATTCCAAAGCAAGTATAACTAAGCTACGTGAGAGCCAGCGATAGTTCATGAAGACGTTCTCCTCTTCCAAGATCCGCATCACTTCGTTCTTCTTATGCTTGACGATATAATGTGCACGGGGACCGAGCTCGAGTTTATGATCTATGCGTTGAACGCCTCCGAAGCAAAAAGGTAGAACTTGCAAAAAGGTTTCCAAGTAAGTCATCAATCAACCTAGGTAAGTATTTCTTCACTTTTCTTTACTTCTTTTCTTTTCTTTCTTAGTTTAGTTCACCAACCACTTCTTCCAAATCGTTTTTCATTCTTCTCTCCACTTCATTGTACATAGTCGCTTTTATTATTTTCTGATTTTTCCACCTTCTTCGTCTTTCATATTCTTCTAACTTTAACTATAACTTTCTTTTTTCATTTTTATAACTTTAAAACAGAGAAGAACTTTCGCTTATTTTCATAACGATTTCAATAAAGAACCGTAAAGCTTCCATCGCAAACCCTCCTTGTGGATCACGACCCGCATAGCCACTTGCTATAGCGGAAGAATTGAGCACTTGCACACTTCTTTTCTTAAGTTCTATAATTTCGTATTTTGTGTGCAGGTTTAGCCTCAATCAGTTTAGTAACAAAGAATTGTGTTCATTTTTTAATTGAAAAGAGAATGGAAAGAAGGAGATGATTTAAAGAGAAATTGCAACTTTGGAAAAGGCTTTGGAGAAGGTGATTTAAAAAGCTTGAAAATTGTTTGGTTGATTTTAATAAAGAAGAAAATCTGAGCTCACTATCTCACTACTCAACCGTTTATTCTTCTATTGAAATCTTTAGTGCCTTAACTTGATCAGAGGCAAAACTTAAGGTTGAATTTAGAAAGTTTGAAGTAAAGCATATAAGATGGTTGGAAAGGTTCACTCTTTTCTTTAAGAAACCATTTTGAATCGAATGTTAAATCTTCAAGAAGTTCAAGTACGAGATAAAAATAAGTTCAAGGGACGTTCTTAAAAGAAGTAAGAGTTTAAAAATTCAAACCCATCCTCATGTGCCTTCAAGAACACTTTCAAGAAGAAAGGCTTTAAGTTAGGCATGCAAATGATTCATTGGGTCTTTTTCATTAAAATCAGAAGAGAAGAAGAATTGGAGAGAGTTACAATAGTGAGCCCAGAAAATTGATTAAGCTACTCATGGAAGACAAAAAAATATGCAAGTAAATAACACAAGACATACCGTAAATGAGTGGAAGAAAAAGTAGCTCGATTCTTGTATTGATGTCACTTCAATCTTCAAGTTACAAGCATTCAATTCCTCTCTCTCACAAGTATTTGTACTGAACTACAAATTGTAAAATAAAATATAACTTTTGTACTATCTAACAAAGAGCCTAAACCTTAAAGTATAAATAAAAATTCTAATCCTAGTCTTCGCTCCTCTTTCAGTACAAAACCCAAGCTTTTATAGGCAAAAACCCAGAAGGCAGGGAGTGAGGAGATAAGGGGAGCAAACGCTCCCCTTATCTCCACCAACAAGCCGCGGATCCATGGCTTGGGCCGCGGATCCACGGCCTGGATGAGGCCAATTGGCCACATCCAGGTGGAGAGGTGGTTGGCGTGGATTTGGCCTCCCTTTTGTCTTGCTGGATTCACTGTTGCAACTCCCAGATTTGATGAAATGATCTTTGATTTGTTAGCTTCAACCGCTTGATTCAGGGAGATTCATTTCAACCAATTTTCAACCTCTCTGATATGCCAAGATTTGTCCTGATTCCTTGATTTCGAATTTATTCTGAATTAAATCAGAATTTGATGGGATTTTGGGCTTGTTTCTCCTTTCTTTCTTTTAGCAATTGGGCCTACATTTAACAAAGAAGAAGAAGACTTATTAATAGAATTTATTAGCTAAAAAGTATGTTAAGGTGACAATGTATATGCAATATATGTGACTGTTCAGCAGTCTTGGCCTTGCTGAACAGGCGCGACCCTCGAGGGGACGCGATTTTTGTTGAATCCGTGTTTTGTGCGCTTGCCATCTGTCCGGCAAAATTGAGGGGACATCTTTCCTTTGGCGTGCGAATTTTGCATTGCATGCCACGCGTCGGGTGGGGATTAGGCCTTGAGCCAAGCGCCGCGTATCTCTGGGGATCTCTGTGCCTATAAAAGACAACAGTCTTTCAAGAGTCATTATTAGACTCTTCTTCTTCGTCGAGCATTACATTTAGGGTTAAGAAAAGCTTGAAGCTTTTTCTATTTTCACCATCTTCGACACTGATTTTACGATCGAAATGGCACCAAAAGCTAAGCATGTGGCTTCGTCCTCGAGCACTGCTGCTCCTGAGACTCCGATGGGCGTTTCTTCCATGCAGTAGGCCCCTATTTCAGGTAGAAAAACCATCTGATTTGGTTTTTGCCATTGAAGGGGCTTAAAGAGTTCTTTTAACTCTTAAGTCTCTTTTGAATATGAACCGCCAATGCGGGCTCATGCCCGTGTTTGATCTTCAGACGCGGTTCTCGAGTTAAAAGACAAGACGCAGGTTTGACGACCTCTGCGTCTTCTCTTCATCAAATTGAGTCCGTATCTATTCGTCGAACGCAGGCTTCATTGAACCGCGCGTATTGGACTCAATACTCAGAATATTTCCAAGTGTGGGGAGTTCAGATGCGGACTTTTTACAATTCTTGCGTCTTGTAAGATCAGATGCAAGTTTTAATGTATCTCGCGTCTGAGTCCGATACTTAGAAATTTTTCTAAGTTCTGAATTTTGAAATGCGGGCTTCATGCAAGCCTCGCGTTCTTTGAGTCTAGACGCAGATTTGATCTCCACATCTGGATTCACTCTTGCGTTTGAATTTCAAACACTTAGCCATTTTCTTTCAGATTTCTGACCAAGTGTTGTTCTCTTTGCAGTACGATACTCCTCCAACCCTTTGTCCAAAAAAATGCCACTTTGGGCACGTAGGTGGCGCTGATCGTAATCTGACCTTCGTGCTTCAGAGGACTGCTCCTGTGACTACTGGTAAGTCGAAGGAACGAAAGGAGAGAATCTCCAAGGCCAATATGGTCACCCTCTGGGAGATTATCTCTGATGGACTGTTTGAGACGGATTCTCACACTCCATTACGGAAGCCTGTTTTTCTCTGTGGTGACGACATTGACGAGGACGATAGGATTCTATATGATGGGGATTATAAGTGGCTCCATCAGATAGGGGACAAGAGGTTCTTTCTTCCCAATATGGAGAGGATGTATCCCTTGTCCTATCTACAATACATGTTTGTTCATCGTGCGATGGGTTGGGATCTTTCTCGATTTGTCTCCGGTGTCTATCTTGGCAGATTAGGTGCCAAAGAAACACACTCTGCTGGCCATGGGAAAGAGGTCTTTGGTTTATTTCCCGAATTAGTCAGATCCGAATATCTGAGAGGAGAAACCCCTCAGCTTGGCACCACTTTCATCAACTAGTTCATGAAAGTTAGGGCTGATTTTCCCGTCGACTTTCGTCCACTCGGGTGGGTTCATTCTACCAACAAATCCTGGTGGGGTAGGATGGTTGGATTTGTCCTTGTTGAACTTGGAGCTCTGCTGCAGCAGGTGGGGTTATACCACTCGGTTAGGGCTGTACAGTATGGCCTCCCGCAAAGTTCCCACAATTTTTATGGTGTCCTGGAGCAGTATAATCCTTTGACGAACACATTTTTACTCCAGTCAAAGAGATGGGGCTCGTCCTTCATGAACTGTATGAAGTCTCGGGGCTTGTTATGGGAGATGCCCATTATGAAGAATATGTCCCGACTTCTAAGGAGCTTCATCTTCTAAGAAAGAGGATCCTCAGGTATATGAGACGTATTGGGAAGTGCTGTGCCACTTTCACATTTGCGGCCAAATATCCTTCTGGAGGAACAGGAGTGTCAAGCAGATGTCCTGGGCGAGCTATCTGTTCAATGGTATAAATGAGAAAGACAGCCCGGTGACTAGCCTGGCCCCTTGCACTGACGAGGAAATTGCTGAGAGGATCGATGCCTCTGCAAGCTCTTACACCACTGAGTCGAATGAGGACACTTTTAGACCTGATACGATCTTTGAAAGTTTTCATCACCAGGCCCGAGTTCCTATTTCTGACCGGGCCCTATTGGTAGGCTTCTTCATGCTATGGTTGAAGCGTTGTGTGGTGCCAACACTGCCACATGAAGTAATTGTTGCTGATGTGGTGTACCCGTCAGTTTTGTTCGCCTACTGAAAGTATATCACCCTTCTTCCAGCAATGGTGGCTAGAATTCAAAGTGGGTTACGGGCTCTGGTGAAAAGTCTGTGCCAAGTAGAGGCCATTGTTGATTCCGAGGGCAGGCCAGCGGTTGATTCGGAGGGAAGGCCGAGAGTGAAGACCCCTAATCCCAGGATCGAACTTCCATATACGTACTTGATGGCTTGGTATGATATGCATTGCCCTTCATTGATGACGGTGGTGCCTCTGTCTGCAGGGTTTGTTCCCTTTGTGCAGAAGTTGAAAAATTCGAGCTGGTCTTGCTATTACATATTCTATGTTCGGAAATGTATTCTGAACGCTTCGAACTATCATCTCAACCGTTGCTTCCCTGAGATTGCTGGTGCATCTTACGGGGATAAATTTGCCGACCTTACAGGACCAGATGATTTCACAAGGCTGTCATCTGGAGTCTTCTGGTGGCTAATCAATATTCGGCCCGGATATCTGGTTTTCTGACAAGGGAATTCATGTACAATTGAGCCTTACATGCCGAGTCGTTTTGCTCGACAGTTCGGCTATGATCAACTGTATATCAGCAACCCCAACGCTGACCTCTCCTTCAGTAGGAATTTGTTTGAAGGTGTCTGGGCATGGTACTATAGCGTGACTGGTGGGACAAAAGCTATTTTTAGCCTTCCTCACATGACGCCTAATTGTTATACCAGCCTCAGTTTTTGCACCTGGTATTCTCTGGCTAGTAGGATGCCTGGATTCGGAATAAATACCTCTTGCATTAAGAGCATCAAAGCGTCTTATAAGGATAAGTTGGAGTCCAATAAACGTATGCAAGGTATGGACGAATATTGGGCAGCCGAGAGGGAAACAAGAGGGGCAGCAGGAATGGGATCAAGTGCAGTAGCACCCAAGGGGCAGCCTGTTAAAAAGAGTCGGCAGGCTGTGTCCAAACGTTTCCACAGTTCTGCTTCCAAGGGCGAGCCTATCCCAAAGAAAGCTAGAAGGGAATCGGAGGCTGAAGCTTCAATGCCCAAGGTAGTTCCTTCTAGTGTTGAGGAGCAGAGGGAGGAAGAGGAAGATGAAGAAGAGGTCCCCATTCTTCGTCCTCCCGGTCTACGCAGCAGGGGCCTCGTGATCTTAGAAGAGGGGGAACTTGTGGGTGAGCCTGTTATGGTTGAAGAGGTCGAGCGACCCGAAGTTGACTTGGTAGGGAGGGATGACGTTGAGATTCCGGGGGTCTCAACTCAGCTTGGACCTTCTTCAGTTCATGAGAGAAGGGTTGAGGTGCAACAGCCTGGGTCTCCTAGTGTATTGATGCCCACCTCGCGGGTTGTCGACCCCAGCCCTACTACTGGGGTACTCAGTGGTAAGGTCTCGATTGCTGAGACCTCCTCTGTTGAACTGTCGTCTTCATAGTCCAAAGAACATGGATATTATTCTGGCGAAGAAGTCGATTTTGGCGATGAACCCGCTCTTCCTGATACGAGCAAATTCTCACATATCTCAGAGGAAAAGATACAGGGATGTGACCCTGTGACGGTTTCGCCGATAGCAATGATTGCTACTACTGAAGGTATTTTCCTTGTCTTCTTGAACCAGCTCCTTATCAAGTTAAGGAAGAGTTCCGACATTTCCTTTTGATTTTCTTCTATAGGGCTGGCTATCGACAGTGAAGCCACAACTTCTTCTCATATTGAGGAGATGATCCAAGAGCTGGCCCAACAGGAGGGCCTTAGGCTCATGTTACCGGAATGCCTCAAGAGAGTGCAACCGTCGAGGTCAGGGAGGCCTCAACCCCATACGACCTATCTAGGAATTCGGCATCTCCAGATCCTTAACTTGGTAAGAGAATACTGACGTATTAGATACTCTCCTTTTTATTTTTATCACTGACATTTTAATGGTGTGGTTTGCAGAGAGCACTGGGAGAGCTTAAGTAGAGGATCCCGTCGTAAGCATTGGTGCAGAAGATAGTACAGTTCAAACTTCGGCTGGGGAACTCAGTGTCGTAGGGTTTGCTGTTGCTTCTGTTGCAGTGGAAGCTGCTACGACAATGTCCCGGAGGTATTGTTGGACACGGAAAACTGTAAAAGCGGACTGGAGCAACTTTTCCTTGAATCAGATGAAAAATTACAACAGGTTAATCTTCCGGTTACAAGGGAGGGAGAATATTGAATCTTGAATTCCCCTTTGTTTAATGCTGGGTTCTTCGTGTGGCGGTGGAGAGTGAATCTTGTTCTCCGTTGACCAGATGATCGTCCTTCTGGGTTCTCCTCTTTGGCCGGTAGAAAGAGTAACTCAGCTCTGTCTACCAAAACTCTCGAAGAGAAGGTAGGCGAAAGCTAGCTCGTACGCAGCGAACTTGCTGAAGAGTTGACCTGCTTCTTTTCTCTCTGTGTCGCCCTCTTGTTGCCGATTGCCAGAAGTTTAACCTTGATGCTGATCGCCCAAAAAGTCCTCTCTTTTTTCCTTCTCGAAAAATCCCCCCTCTTCAATAGTGACGGGGCTATTTATAGGGTTTTTAGGGGGTGATCGTGCCCCCTAAAAGTGCTCCACGATGAGGGCCAACTTCCCCGCTACATGGGCGGTGGATGGCGCCATAATCGGGGTAGTTGCGACCAAGGTGCGGGCACCTTGTTGCTGAGACGCGGGCGTTGAGCCAACGCGCCTTGATGCTGAGACGCGGGCGTTGAGCCAACGCGCCTTGATGCTGAGACGCGGGCGTTGAGCCAACGCGCCTTGATGTTGAGACGCGGGCGTTGAGCCAACGCGCCTTGATGCTGAGACGCGGGTTTGGACTTTCGCGTCTTGATTGTCACATTTAGCCTTGCGCCTGGATCTTGGATCTCTGCATTTTGGTGGCTTGTCTTGGTGATTTTTAGACAGCCTACAGAACCCCCTCCAAAGTTTTCGATATTCCGCAGTTAACTGGGACGGATTTCGAAATACTTTGGACTCTGGCTGAGTTCGCCTTCATGACTAGACTGTTGATGCTCCGGGTTTAATCTTATCTGGAGTTGGTCTTCGTGAGTGTACTGTTGAACTCTTTGAAGCCCCCAGAGTTGATCATGTTGAGTGTCTAGATGCACAGTCTAAACCTCCCCGATTGCTTTTAGTCTGTCACTGGCGCGCTTTAAGCCAGGAGTGGTTGGTCGTCTGCTTGCGTCAGTGTACTGTTGAACTGATTCGCAGAAGCAGGGACTGAACGCGGGTTCCTTTTTGAAAAGCGGAGACGAGACTGCTTTAAAGACGCGACTTCTTAGTAAGACGCGACCTTTTGGCAATGGAAACGCGACTGATCTTCATAAGGCAGACGCGATGTTCAGCTGAAGACGCGAACTCCGGAGAGACGCATCTTTTGAATATAGATGCGATTGTCTGGGCGCATTTATGGCGATGCTGACAGGGATATCCATCGAAGAGACATGGCCGTCGGGTGCGAGTCCGTGCCACGTCATGATTGCTTTGCCAGTTGGCCTGGGGAACCGACGGGATTTCGCCTTTTGGCGCGCGGATTTCCTGGCGCATTAAATGATTCGTGCCACGTGTCGAGCGACGATTCACTGCCGAGTCGTGGCGCATGATCTTCTCTGTGCGTTAAAGTGATTTTGTTCCACGCGTCGAACAGAGATTCGCCGCAGAGTCGTGGCGCATGATCTTCTCTGTGCGTTAAAGTGATTTTGTTCCACGCGTCGAACAAAGATTCGCCGCAGAATTCATCGGGCCATACGTTGCGTATCTTCGCGAATCCTTGTGCCTATAAAAGGCCACGGTTGGGAAGATTCCTCTTCTTCTCCGAACGCACTCGCTGATAGAATTGAGAAAGAGAATTTCCCTTTTCCGTTCATCTGTTTGAACTTGGATCGAATTAGCAATGGCACCCAAGACCAAGCTGACTGCTTCTTCTTCAAAGGCGACCGTCGCCGAGGCCCGGAGGGGCAGCTCCTCCTCTGCGCAGGATATTGTTCTCCAAGGTGTCCAAGGTAACTGCCTTTTAGGTGTGAATTTCGCCATTAAAGGAAGTTCAAAGAACTCTTAAGAATCCTTAACACACAATTTTAAATCGTGTTTGATTCCCAGACGCAGTCTTTGGGTTGATAACCATGACGCGGGTTTGGACCCTCGCGCCATTGGGTCCTGCGCTTCAGATTCTTCACTTAGAATATTTTCTAATTGTGAAGGGTTCAGACGCGGACTTAGTTTACAGAACGCGGATTTGATCCTTGCGTTCTGTTTCATCAGCTGTTGATTTTGATGAATCTGGCACCCGAGTCCAAGCACTTTGACATCTGGGGATGTGAAAGGAGGGAGTTACCCTCCTTAACTTCTGGCGATTATGGTGATGGAAGGGTTAAGGTGGATAACTCCCTTGTTTTCGCACCCCAGAAGTGACATCAAGGAGAATGTTGTGGAGACGCCGATCCTGCAGGTCTGGACGTGGATTCGCAGGTCTGGACGCGGATTCGCAGGTCTGGACGCGGATTTGATGATTCGTGCGTCCAATGTCTCTTCTGCGTGGATGCGCAGGTCTGGACGCGGATTTGATAATTCCTGCGTCCAGTGTCTCTTCTGCGTGGATGCGCATGTCTGGACGCGGATTTGATAATTCCTGCGTCCAGTGTCCCTTCTGCGTTCGGATTATGAACACTTAGCATTTTTTCCTTTGCTTTTGATAGAGTATCTAACTAAGTGTCCTTTTCTTTTTGCAGCACCACACCCTGCTACTTCACTCGCCAAGAAGCGCCACTTTGGACATGTAGGTGGTGCTGACCGGGACTTGACCTTTGTGTTACAAAGGACTGTTCCCGTGACAGCTGACAAGTCGCAGGCTCGTGGGGAGAGGCTCTCGAATGTTGACATGAGGACTCTTCAGGTGCTTATGACTGATGCAGCATTTGCAACGGATGCCGGCATCAAACTGGAGAAGCCTGCCTTCTTCTTCGGAGATCGTATCCACGATGGCGGCCATAGCGTATATGACGGGACTTACAATGGCTCCGTCAAATAAGGGGTGGAAGATTCTTTCTTCCGAACATGGAGAGGATGTTCCCGCTGTCCTACTTCCAGCACATGTCTGTCCCTCGGAAGATGGAATGGGACCTCTCTCGATATGTCCCTGAGATTACTCTCGGTGATTTGGGCTCCCACAAAGTGAACCGTCATGATAGCCATGACAGGTCAGTTATCGGCCTTTTCCCTGGGTCGCGCAAGTCTGAAGTTCCGGCTGGGGAGATACCACAACTTGGTACTACCTTCCTCAACGCATTCATGGAAGCGGAGGGTGACTATCCGGTTGGGTTCCGTGCGCCCGGGTGGGTCCGTTCCACGGAGAACTATTGGTGGGGCAGGATGGTCGGCTTTGTCCTCACGAGCTCGGGGATCTGCTAAAGCGTGTGGGACTGTACCCAGCGGTCAGAGCCGTGCAGTGGGGGATCCCTCAAAGCTCTCAGAACTTCTTCGGGATTCTAGAGCGTTATAATTCTTTGACGGGGACGTTCTTCACTCCGGTCGGGGAGATGGGCCTTGCTCTGCATGAGCTGCATGAGGTCTCGGGGCTGTCGACAGGGGACATTCCCTATGAGGAATATGTCCCGACCACGGTGGAGCTTCACCATTTGAAGGAGGAGTTTCCCCTCATATATGAGACCTACTGGGAAGTGCTATGTCACTTCCACATTTGCGGCCAGATAACCAAATGGCGGTCGCAGGGAGTCAAGCAACTGTCTTGGGCCAGCTACTTGTTCAACAACGTCAACACCAAAGACCATCGGATAACTCGATTGGCTCCCAGTTCTGATAGGGAGATTGAAGACAGGATCGACCAGGCTCCTGACAGTTTCTACACCACGGAGTCGAACGAGGACGGTTTCGACCCTGACTTGGTTTTTGAAAGCTTTCACCATCAAGCCCGGACCCCTATCTCGGATCAGGCGCTGTTGGCGGGCTTTCTGATGCTGTGGCTGAAGCGTTGTGTGGTACCCACGCTGCCACATGAAGTTATTGTTGCTGACGTGGTGTACCCGGCGGTGCTCTTGGCCCATGGCAACCCCATAGCCCTTCTCCCCCGTGGTGGCTGGCATTCAGAGCGGGTTGCGGGCGCTCACTAAGAGTTTCTGTGAGCCACCGAAAACTGCAGACTCCGAGGGAAAGCCGTATGTTGACTCAGAGGGGAGTCCGACGGTGAAGCGTCCCAACCCTCGTGTCGAGCTGCCTTACACGTACCTCATGGCTTGGTACGTGATGCATTGCCCTTCCTTGATGACGGCGGTGCGTTGGAGGGAGAGTTCTGTCCCTTTTGTACAGCGGTTGGAGGATTCGAAATGGCGTGATTCTTATATCTATTACGTCCGAAGTGCCTTTCGGACCCTGTGAACTACCAGCTCAATCGTTGCCTCCCCCAGATCCCTGGTGCATCTCTCGGGGATCTACTTATTGATTCCGCGGGCCCAGATGGTTTTACGAGGTTGTCCGCGGGAGCCTTCTGGTGGTTGCTCAATATTCGGCCTGGATATGTGCTTTTCCGACAAGGGACGTCATGCACCATTGAGCCGTACATGCCGAATCGCTTCGCTCGACAGTTCGGCTATGATCAGCTCTATGTCGGGAACCCCAATGCTAGACTTGCCTTCGAAGGGAACCTATTCGAGGGTGCTCGGGCCTGGTACTACAGTGTGGCTGGAGGGACGGGAACAACCTTCCGTCTACCTCTCGAGGGGCCTAAGTGTTGGCCCAATGGCCTTCCACTCTAGTTTTGATGATGATCAACACTCATGTAGTTATGTTTACTAATATTCTTGTGTTTCTAAGTTTCAGATCATTAAAGGATATTAGTTGGTGATTAGCTTCAACAAGATGATTAGAAGCTTATCATGGTGATTCCGGTGCCAAAGCTTAAAGATCATACCTTTGCACTTGGAGAATCACGGAGTTTTGGAGCAAGTCTACTTGAAGATGAAGATCGTCAAGAAGACTTAGGTATCCTAGTTTAGATAGAGTTTTAGATCCATTTGTAAAGCTTAGTTTAGTTGATATGCTCAAGTGCACAAAACACACACGTTTCATGATTTGGTTTTTGGTTTTCATGAATAATAGATCAAAACAAGTTTACCTTATACCTATGTATATTAGATATGTTCTAGATATACATACATACTTTAAACTTGCTAGACAAACTTATTTTGACTATCCTATTCATGTTTTGGAAAATTCTAGTTTGATAAAATACAAGTTTTGTTTTTGATAAAATTGGCAAGACACAAAAATGAATTGATATGATTGATATATGTCTTGAAATTTTTATCACAAGTTTGGTTATCAAAGTAAAATGATAAAACAAGTTTTAGAAAAACACATTTTTAGAAAAACAGTTTTTATTGTGATTAAAACTATTTTTTAGATTTACTGTGAATTTATGGGATTTTTATTGAGTGAAAAGACCTATTTTCAAATCCCGTATCTGTGCAGAACTGAGGACTGGCTGACAGGTCAAGTCGGTCGACCGGACCGGTCGACCGCACCATAGGCCGGTCGACCGGGACGGTCGACCGACGTGCACAAGTCTGTGCACGTTTTGGAGTCTCTGGGACGGTCGACCGGGCCGGTCGACCGAGATGAGAGTTCTGCTCTCAGGATGTTTCGGTCGACCGGGCCGGTCGACCGCTATTGCCCAACGGTCACATTTTTGACCGTTGGCGGTCGACCGGACCGGTCGACCGGCAGTCTGTCAGACTGCCAGCTCAGCCTAACGGCTAGTTTTGTATAGGGGCTATATAAACCCCATCTCTTTGGGGATTTTGGCCAAGTTTTTTAAGGAGAAAAATCTCTGGTTTCTAGAGGTTTTAAAACAAGTTTTCAAAAGTGTTTGGGGCTTTAATTCTTCAATCTTTATTGTTTTAGGTTTTTGAAAAATCAAAGAAAAGAATATTTTGGGAGATTTGTCTTGGTTTTCATTCTATATCTTTTGGAAGGATTTTCCCAAGTGATTTTCTTTGTTGCTAGTTTTTCAAACACCTAGTTTTCCACACTTGAGCTATCTTCTATCCTAAACTATTAGGATCTTGTTTTTGTGGAAAAAGATAAGAGAAAAGGAAAGAGAAGTGTTTGAGATTGTTTGTTGTAAACCTCATAGTTGTAAACACCCTTATATTTGTGAATCCCTCTTCGGTAGAGGTGATCGGGTGATTGTGTTGTGGATCCCTCTTAGGTAGAGGTGATAGTGTTTGGTTGTGAGCCTCTTCGGTAGAGGTGTGTGGATTGGTTGTTGTATTGGCTACGGGCCTTACCCCTCGGTTGTGAGGTGGTTGTTTGAGAGAGGAGTTTGGTACTCCTAGAGTTGTAAGAAATCCTCTTTGGTAGAGGTTCCCTCGGCGGGAGTTGAGATAGTGGAAATCCTACACGGTGGTGTAGGCGGGGATGTAGAGCAAGGTGCTCGAACCTCGAAACAAATCTTGGTGTTTGCGTATTGATCCATTGTCTCTCTAACGCTCTCTCTTATATTTGTGCAAAGCATCATATTCATATCATATCATATTTGCTTGTGTTGTGCATATTTCATATTGCCTTACATTTATTCATATTGCTATTCATTCTTATATGCTTGGCTTGATTGTGTGTGTTTTATATTGCTTGGATTGCTTGTGTGTGTGTGTGCCTAACTTATACTCATCCAACAAGAGCTTCACATAGCACCTCAACCCATTTCAAGGGGAATCAAGGGGAGTTAGTCCAGAGCCTCGCAAGGGGAATTCGGCTACACTTGTTGTATTGTAATAGTTTGTGCATAATTTGCATTAGCTTCCGCATTTAGCGCACTTAGTTTGCAATAAGTTTCTTAGATTAGCACTTACACCTATTCATCCCCCCCCTCTAGGTGTTTTTCAATTGGTATCAGAGCTAGAGCTCCTGATATTAGGCTTAACATCCTAGGAGTGAGATCCATTTGCTTGCTAATCTCATTTGCATTTGCTTGTTTGCACACATCTAGTTTATACCATGGACTTCATGACCCCACCTAGCTATGATCCTTCCAACATTGATATTTGGAAGTATAGGATGTCCATGTACCTAAAGACCCTAGGTTTGCATGTCTTCCTTGCCGCCACCAAGAGATGTTATCTTGGTGATTGTAATCATATAGGGGCCAATGCACAAGCCCTAGAGGCCATTAGAAGCACTCTTCCTAAAGATTATCTCTTATGTGTTTCTAACTTTGATTCCGCCTTTGCAGTGTGGAACAAATTGACAACAACCACCACCTCCAAGCCTCAAGTGCCAAATCAACCGGAGGAATTTAGTGGAGAATCCGATTCTCAATGCTTCATGGTCCAAGGGAATGACTCCCTTGAGGTACATTCGGAATCTCAACTAGATACTAATGATTGTGCTAGTTCTTCAAATGATTATGTTGATCCCCATGCCTTAAATGAAGAACTATCTATTGTTTGTGAAAAACTAATAGAAAAATATAACTTGTTGAAAAAGAAGAGTCTAGGCATTAATAATGAAAATAAAAATTTGATTGCTAGACTTGATGTTGTTTTGCAAGAGAAAGAGGAGATTGCTAATGAAAGGGATTCATTAAAATCTCAACTTGGTCTTGCACTTAAAGAAAATGAGTTTTTGAAAAATAAAAATGATTGCCATGTTCTTTTGAAGAAAAATGAAAACTTGTCTTCAAAAATTGATTTTGTTTTAAAAGAGAATGTTGATTTGAAAAATAAATTATTTCTATTTTAAATGATTTAGATGTGTGTTTAAAGAAAAACATTGTTTTGCAAAATAAGATGGATGCACATGTTTACCATGCTAGGGTAGTATCACACACTTCACCTATTGCATGCCACACTTCTTCTTCTAAGATTAATGATGATATTTGTTTGCTTAAGAAGAAGGTTGATTGTTTGGGCTCCACTATGAGCCAATGTGTCATGAACCACTCACGGTTGGAAACCTTGGTTCGAAAGAAACAAGTTCCATCCTTTATGCATGCACATCCTTCACGGCATACACATGCTCCACACGGACACACCCATCACAAGTATGCTCATGTGTACACTTGTACACATTGTGGCCGAAAAGGCCATCTTGCTAAATTTTGCTATGATCGTTTACATGTTGAAAATTTAGCCAAGAAGTTTGTTTGGGTTAGAGAAGGTACTAACCCCCATGGACCCAAAAGAGTATGGGTACCAAAGACCACCCCTCCTATTATTTATGATGTAGGTGTGGGCTCTCACATGACGTGAGAGTGATGACACCTTGGAGTGGATGCGTTTCGGACTTAAAGGAAATCTATTGGATGCATCACTTTCAAGGGAAGATTTGGTGGAGATGACCACCATGTTTTGGAGACAAGGAGAGTTGCTTCTTCGGTTTTGGTAACAATCCTTTACTCCCATTTATTGTTTACATGCTTTCCATTTCATTGCTTATAGCATGTTTTGATGTTTTATAGCATGTTTCATTGTCTATGGATTAGTATGTTCATTCCATGTTTATTAGATCCTTGACATACATGTATAGTATTTGAGACACACATGCTTATTTGATTCACATTTAGTGTTCTCACCGTTTGTTTAAGCTATAATGTACATCATGAATCTAATACATGTGAATTTACATAGTAATCATGTTTTAATTTTATCATGATGACTTTTATATTTGTTTTGATGCTTCATGTTTTGAATATATGTTTAGATATTTGTTTTCATTAAGACTAGTTATATACTTGTACATAGAGTGGGCTACAAATAAATTTATATATGTTGAGCTTGATTGCTTATTTAAACCCATTAGATGTGCTAGTATAGTCTAGTTTTGATGATTCATACATTTCAAACTTGTATTCCATTTTTGGATTTGTTTTATGAGTTTTCACTTCATGTATATGTGTATTATTGTCAAACTTTAAGATATACATGTATACCCTTTGAGTCATTTGCCTTTCATGCAAATCTATATTTGGACTCAATTGTGTTTAGGGATATGTATGTATACTTCATGTTTGACAATTCATACATATACCTTGAAATGAAATTTGTTGTGATGAAAATTTAGTTTTTCATGTTTCATGTATTTATGTTTAACTTCATGTATATGTCCATCTAGTTCAAACTAATCTTATACATATACATCTTTTTGAGCCACGTGCCTTCATGAATATTCATTTAGTGGACTCGTTGAGTTTTGGATATGTATGTATATTTTAGCTTGTATTAGACATACATATGCCTTGAAGATTAAATAAGGAGTTTTATATGATTTTTCATGTTTTTGATGGAATTATGTTTTAAGGAATAATTGAGCTTAATGAAATATTTTTCATGATTATGATCTTCACATATTATTTGTACACTCATATCTATTGCTCATGTTTTGTTTCTCATGAGTTATGCTTTATTGGTTAGAGTGATGATTATCATGTGAATTTCAATCTTGTTTTATTCCTTGCTTGAAGGATTTCGTGCTAGTTAACAAGTTTTCCATTTAACTAGTTGCGGTATTCTTCATATGGTAGAGATTTTCAAACAAAACTACATTTTCAAATCTATTTTTGAAAACCCCTACCATCCAGGGCGGTAGGATGGGAGATCATGTTCATGTATGCCCTAAATTGAAAATCTTTAAAACTTGAATTATGATTGGGTGGTAGATAATATGATGTATACACTTGAACTTATTGTTATGTCAATTGGTATCATTGAACTCTTTCAATTGGTATCATTTTGATCTTCTTGTATACTCATATATGTTTTGTATGTATGTATGCTTTAAATTCCAAGTATATCAATTTCTATTGGTATCTATCTTTCATACATATATATGTTTGTGTTTATGCTAGTGCTTGAGTTTCAATTTTGTTTAAATTGATTACTTTTAAATTGTTATCAAGACTATGCATGTCTGTAGTTTGTTTTTCATAAAGGGGGAGAAAATTTGATTTTGTACTTCAATTGGTATTTGTACTCCCACTCTTTATGATTAAAAGTTGTTATTTTGAACATATGATATCAACATCAAATTTGTTTATATATTTTCAAAAATGAAATATATTCTTACAATTGGTATCAAAATTTGTGTTTAGACATTCAAAATTTGTTATGTTGTTTTACAATTGGTAATTTGTTATGTTTAATTACAATTGGTATCTCAAAATGTTGTTTAAAGAAAATATTCAAAATTTTGATTTGTATTTCCTATATGCAAGGAGAGCTTAACATCTCTCTTACATATAGATTCATGTTGAGTATATTATAAATTGAGGAGCTTGACAACTCTTCTTTATATGATATACGTGTGTAGGGGGAGCTTCACATCTCCTCTTATGCATTACATAATATGTGTTATGTGAATTGGGGCTTGTCATCCCTTCTTCATGTAATGCATATGTGTAGGGAAGCTAACTTAGCGTCTTCCTCTTCATGAATGTATATAGCATATAACATATATTGATTCTTGTTTATTGGTATCAAGATGCTTCATTGACATATTTTTAATTGATATCATGTTTGTAGTCACCCCTTATTGATTTTGTTTTTTTGTTTTAGACAAAAAGGGGGAGAACATTGTTTGCATGGTTTTGATTGACAAAAGGGGGAGAAAGATTTTTACCCCTCATTTTATCTATGGTTTTGATTGTTTACCCCTTTGTTGATGATTGACAAAAGGGGGAGAAGTATTTGAGTTTTATATGCATACTTATGTTTTATACGCATATATATTATGTTTTAATATCAAGAATATTAAGTTTAATTGTTTATTAAGTTTAATTGATATCCAAAGCTTGCTTTATAATTGTTGTACTTGGTATCTAGAGTTTATATATGCTTCTTTATGTTTTTGCATATATTGAGTTCATGCATAAGCAAATAAACATAAATATATGAAAAATATGTATGTCTCTTGTTTAGAATCATAAGCTTTCATTGCATATTTATTTATTCATTTGTTATGCATGAGTTAAGGGGGAGCTTCCTTGAAGCTTATCTTTAATCCATGCATATATAACTCCATGAGTTTTGTCATCATCAAAAAGGGGGAGATTGTTGGCCCAATGGCCTTCCACTCTAGTTTTGATGATGATCAACACTCATGTAGTTATGTTTACTAATATTCTTGTGTTTCTAAGTTTCAGATCATTAACAGGATATTAGTTGGTGATTAGCTTCAACAAGATGATTAGAAGCTTATCATGGTGATTCCGGTGCCAAAGCTTAAAGATCATACCTTTGAACTTGGAGAATCACGGAGTTTTGGAGCAAGTCTACTTGAAGATGAAGATCGTCAAGAAGACTTAGGTATCCTAGTTTAGATAGAGTTTTAGATCCATTTGTAAAGCTTAGTTTAGTTGATATGCTCAAGTGCACAAAACACACACGTTTCATGATTTGGTTTTTGGTTTTCATGAATAATAGATCAAAACAAGTTTACCTTATACCTATGTATATTAGATATGTTCTAGATATACATACATGCTTTAAACTTGCTAGACAAACTTATTTTGATTATCCTATTCATGTTTTGGAAAATTCTAGTTTGATAAAATACAAGTTTTGTTTTTGATAAAATTGGCAAGACACAAAAATGAATTGATATGATTGATATATGTCTTGAAATTTTTATCACAAGTTTGGTTATCAAAGTAAAATGATAAAACAAGTTTTAGAAAAACACATTTTTAGAAAAACAGTTTTTATTGTGATTAAAACTATTTTTTAGATTTACTGTGAATTTATGGGATTTTTATTGAGTGAAAGACCTATTTTCAAATCCCGTATCTGTGCAGAACTGAGGACTGGCTGACAGGTCAAGTCGGTCGACCGGACCGGTCGACCGCACCATAGGCCGGTCGACCGGGACGGTCGACCGACGTGCACAAGTCTGTGCACGTTTTGGAGTCTCTGGGACGGTCGACCGGGCCGGTCGACCGAGATGAGAGTTCTGCTCTCAGGATGTTTCGGTCGACCGGGCCGGTCGACCGCTATTGCCCAACGGTCACATTTTTGACCGTTGGCGGTCGACCGGACCGGTCGACCGGCAGTCTGTCAGACTGCCAGCTCAGCCTAACGGCTAGTTTTGTATAGGGGCTATATAAACCCCATCTCTTTGGGGATTTTGGCCAAGTTTTTTAAGGAGAAAAATCTCTGGTTTCTAGAGGTTTTAAAACAAGTTTTCAAAAGTGTTTGGGGCTTTAATTCTTCAATCTTTATTGTTTTAGGTTTTTGGAAAATCAAAGAAAAGAATATTTTGGGAGATTTGTCTTGGTTTTCATTCTATATCTTTTGGAAGGATTTTCCCAAGTGATTTTCTTTGTTGCTAGTTTTCCAAACACCTAGTTTTCCACACTTGAGCTATCTTCTATCCTAAACTATTAGGATCTTGTTTTTGTGGAAAAAGATAAGAGAAAAGGAAAGAGAAGTGTTTGAGGTTGTTTGTTGTAAACCTCATAGTTGTAAACACCCTTATATTTGTGAATCCCTCTTCGGTAGAGGTGATCGGGTGATTGTGTTGTGGATCCCTCTTAGGTAGAGGTGATAGTGTTTGGTTGTGAGCCTCTTCGGTAGAGGTGTGTGGATTGGTTGTTGTATTGGCTACGGGCCTTACCCCTCGGTTGTGAGGTGGTTGTTTGAGAGAGGAGTTTGGTACTCCTAGAGTTGTAAGAAATCCTCTTTGGTAGAGGTTCCCTCGGCGGGAGTTGAGATAGTGGAAATCCTACACGGTGGTGTAGGCGGGGATGTAGAGCAAGGTGCTCGAACCTCGAAACAAATCTTGGTGTTTGCGTATTGATCCATTGTCTCTCTAACGCTCTCTCTTATATTTGTGCAAAGCATCATATTCATATCATATCATATTTGCTTGTGTTGTGCATATTTCATATTGCCTTGCATTTATTCATATTGCTATTCATTCTTATATGCTTGGCTTGATTGTGTGTGTTTTATATTGCTTGGATTGCTTGTGTGTGTGTGTGCCTAACTTATACTCATCCAACAAGAGCTTCACATAGCACCTCAACCCATTTCAAGGGGAATCAAGGGGAGTTAGTCCAGAGCCTCGCAAGGGGAATTCGGCTACACTTGTTGTATTGTAATAGTTTGTGCATAATTTGCATTAGCTTCCGCATTTAGCGCACTTAGTTTGCAATAAGTTTCTTAGATTAGCACTTACACCTATTCATCCCCCCCTCTAGGTGTTTTTCAATTGGTATCAGAGCTAGAGCTCCTGATATTAGGCTTAACATCCTAGGAGTGAGATCCATTTGCTTGCTAATCTCATTTGCATTTGCTTGTTTGCACACATCTAGTTTATACCATGGACTTCATGACCCCACCTAGCTATGATCCTTCCAACATTGATATTTGGAAGTATAGGATGTCCATGTACCTAAAGACCCTAGGTTTGCATGTCTTCCTTGCCGCCACCAAGAGATGTTATCTTGGTGATTGTAATCATATAGGGGCCAATGCACAAGCCCTAGAGGCCATTAGAAGCACTCTTCCTAAAGATTATCTCTTATGTGTTTCTAACTTTGATTCCGCCTTTGCAGTGTGGAACAAATTGACAACAACCACCACCTCCAAGCCTCAAGTGCCAAATCAACCGGAGGAATTTAGTGGAGAATCCGATTCTCAATGCTTCATGGTCCAAGGGAATGACTCCCTTGAGGTACATTCGGAATCTCAACTAGATACTAATGATTGTGCTAGTTCTTCAAATGATTATGTTGATCCCCATGCCTTAAATGAAGAACTATCTATTGTTTGTGAAAAACTAATAGAAAATATAACTTGTTGAAAAAGAAGAGTCTAGGCATTAATAATGAAAATAAAAATTTGATTGCTAGACTTGATGTTGTTTTGCAAGAGAAAGAGGAGATTGCTAATGAAAGGGATTCATTAAAATCTCAACTTGGTCTTGCACTTAAAGAAAATGAGTTTTTGAAAAATAAAAATGATTGCCATGTTCTTTTGAAGAAAAATGAAAACTTGTCTTCAAAAATTGATTTTGTTTTAAAAGAGAATGTTGATTTGAAAAATAAAATTATTTCTATTTTAAATGATTTAGATGTGTGTTTAAAGAAAAACATTGTTTTGCAAATAAGATGGATGCACATGTTTACCATGCTAGGGTAGTATCACACACTTCACCTATTGCATGCCACACTTCTTCTTCTAAGATTAATGATGATATTTGTTTGCTTAAGAAGAAGGTTGATTGTTTGGGCTCCACTATGAGCCAATGTGCCATGAACCACTCACGGTTGGAAACCTTGGTTCGAAAGAAACAAGTTCCATCCTTTATGCATGCACATCCTTCACGGCATACACATGCTCCACACGGACACACCCATCACAAGTATGCTCATGTGTACACTTGTACACATTGTGGCCGAAAAGGCCATCTTGCTAAATTTTGCTATGATCGTTTACATGTTGAAAATTTAGCCAAGAAGTTTGTTTGGGTTAGAGAAGGTACTAACCCCCATGGACCCAAAAGAGTATGGGTACCAAAGACCACCCCTCCTATTATTTATGATGTAGGTGTGGGCTCTCACATGACGTGAGAGTGATGACACCTTGGAGTGGATGCGTTTCGGACTTAAAGGAATCTATTGGATGCATCACTTTCAAGGGAAGATTTGGTGGAGATGACCACCATGTTTTGGAGACAAGGAGAGTTGCTTCTTCGGTTTTGGTAACAATCCTTTACTCCCATTTATTGTTTACATGCTTTCCATTTCATTGCTTATAGCATGTTTTGATGTTTTATAGCATGTTTCATTGTCTATGGATTAGTATGTTCATTCCATGTTTATTAGATCCTTGACATACATGTATAGTATTTGAGACACACATGCTTATTTGATTCACATTTAGTGTTCTCACCGTTTGTTTAAGCTATAATGTACATCATGAATCTAATACATGTGAATTTACATAGTAATCATGTTTTAGTTTTATCATGATGACTTTTATATTTGTTTTGATGCTTCATGTTTTGAATATATGTTTAGATATTTGTTTTCATTAAGACTAGTTATATACTTGTACATAGAGTGGGCTACAAATAAATTTATATATGTTGAGCTTGATTGCTTATTTGAACCCATTAGATGTGCTAGTATAGTCTAGTTTTGATGATTCATACATTTCAAACTTGTATTCCATTTTTGGATTTGTTTTATGAGTTTTCACTTCATGTATATGTGTATTATTGTCAAACTTTAAGATATACATGTATACCCTTTGAGTCATTTGCCTTTCATGCAAATCTATATTTGGACTCAATTGTGTTTAGGGATATGTATGTATACTTCATGTTTGACAATTCATACATATACCTTGAAATGAAATTTGTTGTGATGAAAATTTAGTTTTTCATGTTTCATGTATTTATGTTTAACTTCATGTATATGTCCATCTAGTTCAAACTAATCTTATACATATACATCTTTTTGAGCCACGTGCCTTCATGAATATTCATTTAGTGGACTCGTTGAGTTTTGGATATGTATGTATATTTTAGCTTGTATTAGACATACATATGCCTTGAAGATTAAATAAGGAGTTTTATATGATTTTTCATGTTTTTGATGGAATTATGTTTTAAGGAATAATTGAGCTTAATGAAATATTTTTCATGATTATGATCTTCACATATTATTTGTACACTCATATCTATTGCTCATGTTTTGTTTCTCATGAGTTATGCTTTATTGGTTAGAGTGATGATTATCATGTGAATTTCAATCTTGTTTTATTCCTTGCTTGAAGGATTTCGTGCTAGTTAACAAGTTTTCCATTTAACTAGTTGCGGTATTCTTCATATGGTAGAGATTTTCAAACAAAACTACATTTTCAAATCTATTTTTGAAAACCCCTACCATCCAAGGGCGGTAGGATGGGAGATCATGTTCATGTATGCCCTAAATTGAAAATCTTTAAAACTTGAATTATGATTGGGTGGTAGATAATATGATGTATACACTTGAACTTATTGTTATGTCAATTGGTATCATTGAACTCTTTCAATTGGTATCATTTTGATCTTCTTGTATACTCATATATGTTTTGTATGTATGTATGCTTTAAATTCCAAGTATATCAATTTCTATTGGTATCTATCTTTCATACATATATATGTTTGTGTTTATGCTAGTGCTTGAGTTTCAATTTTGTTTAAATTGATTACTTTTAAATTGTTATCAAGACTATGCATGTCTGTAGTTTGTTTTTCATAAAGGGGGAGAAAATTTGATTTTGTACTTCAATTGGTATTTGTACTCCCACTCTTTATGATTAAAAGTTGTTATTTTGAACATATGATATCAACATCAAATTTGTTTATATATTTTCAAAATGAAATATATTCTTACAATTGGTATCAAAATTTGTGTTTAGACATTCAAAATTTGTTATGTTGTTTTACAATTGGTAATTTGTTATGTTTAATTACAATTGGTATCTCAAAATGTTGTTTAAAGAAAATATTCAAAATTTTGATTTGTATTTCCTATATGCAAGGAGAGCTTAACATCTCTCTTACATATAGATTCATGTTGAGTATATTATAAATTGAGGAGCTTGACAACTCTTCTTTATATGATATACGTGTGTAGGGGGAGCTTCACATCTCCTCTTATGCATTACATAATATGTGTTATGTGAATTGGGGCTTGTCATCCCTTCTTCATGTAATGCATATGTGTAGGGAAGCTAACTTAGCGTCTTCCTCTTCATGAATGTATATAGCATATAACATATATTGATTCTTGTTTATTGGTATCAAGATGCTTCATTGACATATTTTTAATTGATATCATGTTTGTAGTCACCCCTTATTGATTTTGTTTTTTTGTTTTAGACAAAAAGGGGGAGAACATTGTTTGCATGGTTTTGATTGACAAAAAGGGGGAGAAAGATTTTTACCCCTCATTTTATCTATGGTTTTGATTGTTTACCCCTTTGTTGATGATTGACAAAAGGGGGAGAAGTATTTGAGTTTTATATGCATACTTATGTTTTATACGCATATATATTATGTTTTAATATCAAGAATATTAAGTTTAATTGTTTATTAAGTTTAATTGATATCCAAAGCTTGCTTTATAATTGTTGTACTTGGTATCTAGAGTTTATATATGCTTCTTTATGTTTTTGCATATATTGAGTTCATGCATAAGCAAATAAACATAAATATATGAAAAATATGTATGTCTCTTGTTTAGAATCATAAGCTTTCATTGCATATTTATTTATTCATTTGTTATGCATGAGTTAAGGGGAGCTTCCTTGAAGCTTATCTTTAATCCATGCATATATAACTCCATGAGTTTTGTCATCATCAAAAAGGGGGAGATTGTTGGCCCAATGGCCTTCCACTCTAGTTTTGATGATGATCAACACTCATGTAGTTATGTTTACTAATATTCTTGTGTTTCTAAGTTTCAGATCATTAACAGGATATTAGTTGGTGATTAGCTTCAACAAGATGATTAGAAGCTTATCATGGTGATTCCGGTGCCAAAGCTTAAAGATCATACCTTTGCACTTGGAGAATCACGGAGTTTTGGAGCAAGTCTACTTGAAGATGAAGATCGTCAAGAAGACTTAGGTATCCTAGTTTAGATAGAGTTTTAGATCCATTTGTAAAGCTTAGTTTAGTTGATATGCTCAAGTGCACAAAACACACACGTTTCATGATTTGGTTTTTGGTTTTCATGAATAATAGATCAAAACAAGTTTACCTTATACCTATGTATATTAGATATGTTCTAGATATACATACATGCTTTAAACTTGCTAGACAAACTTATTTTGATTATCCTATTCATGTTTTGGAAATTCTAGTTTGATAAAATACAAGTTTTGTTTTTGATAAAATTGGCAAGACACAAAAATGAATTGATATGATTGATATATGTCTTGAAATTTTTATCACAAGTTTGGTTATCAAAGTAAAATGATAAAACAAGTTTTAGAAAAACACATTTTTAGAAAAACAGTTTTTATTGTGATTAAAACTATTTTTTAGATTTACTGTGAATTTATGGGATTTTTATTGAGTGAAAAGACCTATTTTCAAATCCCGTATCTGTGCAGAACTGAGGACTGGCTGACAGGTCAAGTCGGTCGACCGGACCGGTCGACCGCACCATAGGCCGGTCGACCGGGACGGTCGACCGACGTGCACAAGTCTGTGCACGTTTTGGAGTCTCTGGGACGGTCGACCGGGCCGGTCGACCGAGATGAGAGTTCTGCTCTCAGGATGTTTCGGTCGACCGGGCCGGTCGACCGCTATTGCCCAACGGTCACATTTTTGACCGTTGGCGGTCGACCGGACCGGTCGACCGGCAGTCTGTCAGACTGCCAGCTCAGCCTAACGGCTAGTTTTGTATAGGGGCTATATAAACCCCATCTCTTTGGGGATTTTGGCCAAGTTTTTTAAGGAGAAAAATCTCTGGTTTCTAGAGGTTTTAAAACAAGTTTTCAAAAGTGTTTGGGGCTTTAATTCTTCAATCTTTATTGTTTTAGGTTTTGGAAAAATCAAAGAAAAGAATATTTTGGGAGATTTGTCTTGGTTTTCATTCTATATCTTTTGGAAGGATTTTCCCAAGTGATTTTCTTTGTTGCTAGTTTTCCAAACACCTAGTTTTCCACACTTGAGCTATCTTCTATCCTAAACTATTAGGATCTTGTTTTTGTGGAAAAAGATAAGAGAAAAGGAAAGAGAAGTGTTTGAGGTTGTTTGTTGTAAACCTCATAGTTGTAAACACCCTTATATTTGTGAATCCCTCTTCGGTAGAGGTGATCGGGTGATTGTGTTGTGGATCCCTCTTAGGTAGAGGTGATAGTGTTTGGTTGTGAGCCTCTTCGGTAGAGGTGTGTGGATTGGTTGTTGTATTGGCTACGGGCCTTACCCCTCGGTTGTGAGGTGTTGTTTGAGAGAGGAGTTTGGTACTCCTAGAGTTGTAAGAAATCCTCTTTGGTAGAGGTTCCCTCGGCGGGAGTTGAGATAGTGGAAATCCTACACGGTGGTGTAGGCGGGGATGTAGAGCAAGGTGCTCGAACCTCGAAACAAATCTTGGTGTTTGCGTATTGATCCATTGTCTCTCTAACGCTCTCTCTTATATTTGTGCAAAGCATCATATTCATATCATATCATATTTGCTTGTGTTGTGCATATTTCATATTGCCTTGCATTTATTCATATTGCTATTCATTCTTATATGCTTGGCTTGATTGTGTGTGTTTTTATATTGCTTGGATTGCTTGTGTGTGTGTGTGCCTAACTTATACTCATCCAACAAGAGCTTCACATAGCACCTCAACCCATTTCAAGGGAATCAAGGGGAGTTAGTCCAGAGCCTCGCAAGGGGAATTCGGCTACACTTGTTGTATTGTAATAGTTTGTGCATAATTTGCATTAGCTTCCGCATTTAGCGCACTTAGTTTGCAATAAGTTTCTTAGATTAGCACTTACACCTATTCATCCCCCCCCTCTAGGTGTTTTTCAATTGGTATCAGAGCTAGAGCTCCTGATATTAGGCTTAACATCCTAGGAGTGAGATCCATTTGCTTGCTAATCTCATTTGCATTTGCTTGTTTGCACACATCTAGTTTTTACCATGGACTTCATGACCCCACCTAGCTATGATCCTTCCAACATTGATATTTGGAAGTATAGGATGTCCATGTACCTAAAGACCCTAGGTTTGCATGTCTTCCTTGCCGCCACCAAGAGATGTTATCTTGGTGATTGTAATCATATAGGGGCTAATGCACAAGCCCTAGAGGCCATTAGAAGCACTCTTCCTAAAGATTATCTCTTATGTGTTTCTAACTTTGATTCCGCCTTTGCAGTGTGGAACAAATTGACAACAACCACCACCTCCAAGCCTCAAGTGCCAAATCAACCGGAGGAATTTAGTGGAGAATCCGATTCTCAATGCTTCATGGTCCAAGGGAATGACTCCCTTGAGGTACATTCGGAATCTCAACTAGATACTAATGATTGTGCTAGTTCTTCCAGGGAGGAACAGGCGGCTAAGGCACGAGCTGAAGAGAGTCTGTCTCTACATTCTTCCAGGGTGGAATCTCTGCGAGCGCAGCTGGCTGCAAAACCCTTCCTATCTGAAGAGGAGCTGCGGGTCCAGGCCATGATGGAGGCTGAGAAGGCACGTCAGATCAAGATGCATCATCTCAGGGAGCAAATCCGTTCCTTGGCGAATCAGGACATTTAGCCTCCTTTTCTCCCTTTTTTTTTTAAGAAAAGGACACTCTATTTATCAGAGTGTTTGTATCCACTTTTGATATAAAAAGGACACTTTTTGTTCCATCTTCTTTGCTTGGTTGTGGATGAATCCAACTTCTTGATCACTGGCTGTGAATACTGAACTTAGGTAAGACTAAGTTTTTTCAATGAAACGCAACATGGACTCGCGGCTTCTGTTCACAGGGAGGCGCGGGTATCAATTCAGAAGAGCTTGGGCAGAACCAAGTTCTTTGAGCGAAACGCAGCGTCGATCCATTGGGAGACGCAGCCATGAGTTTAGAAGGACTTGGGCAGAACGCAGCGTCAATCCATAAGGAGACGCGGCCATGAGTTCAGAAGGACTTGGACAGAACGCAGCGTCAATCCATAAGGAGACGCGGCCATGAGTTCAGAAGACGCGGCATCCGTCCGTAGGGAGAGACGCGAATCTGCTTCGCTGGGAAAGACGCGGATCAGACAGACGCGAGGGACGCAGCCTTGTGCATTTTCCATCAATCCCAGAATGGACTAAGTGTTCTCCTTTAAAAAAAAAATGCCGTTTGCTGAGGGGACGCGACTTTGCGTCACGCGGACGTTCCTCTAGGACGCGGGTGATCGTCATCCAATCTGGGGAGGGGACGCGAATTTTGGATGCGGTTTTCTTCAATCTGCGTCTTGGTGTAACCCCACAGGCGTTACATACAGACTGTCATAAAGATTTGATGTGATCTTCAAATCTCTATTGATGATCGGGAATGCAGATTTTCCGCTGTTTCCCGAAGCGGTTATCCACGCGTCGGCTTCTTATTGGTCTTGAGCGTCAATTCCTTTTAATGAGGAACCGATGCGGGTGGTTGGAGATTGGCGCCTGCGACGGTTTTCGAAGCGGCGTTACACGCGTCAGTCCCTTAGTGGATCTTGACAATCGTGCGGTCATTAAGGCCGGCGGTTCAGATTAAGAGATCATTAATTGCAGTCATCGGGGGCTGCCTATAAATAGGGCGCACCCTCTCCCTTCAATCCAATCTTTGGATTGTTTTCTTTTTGAGAGCGAGCGCTCTGAGAACCTTCATCTTCTTCAGAGTGTTGTCTCTATGGATGAGGATGGCTCTGTGGATGAAGATGACCCAGGGCTTGTATGCTCCTGTTTGGTCTCTTCGGGGCAGAGTGTCTTTCTGATCATCTTGCATGTCCGCGTTCGGATGCAGAGAGTCCGACTCTTGGTAGAAGCCTCTGTTGGTACGCCGTCCCGATTAGCCATGATATTTGAATCTACCATGGCCTGTACCTTGGCATTATCATTATCTGGACCCCCTCACGAAGTCTGTGTTGGTGCATTCCTTCTGGAATTTGCGCCATAGAATTAAACCTCTCTGGATGCGAGTGCAGGGGTCTTTGGCACTTGGCGCTGGCTTTGTTCACAAAGCTTGCGTTTCAAAGCCACTGTCTTGGCGCGTTTTATAGCCACTGCTTCGGACGAATTCCAAAAGATTTCAGACCCGAGCCTTGCAACTCTTGTTCACTCAACAAAGAGATGGCAACTTTCGGCGTCTGTGCCTTTTTCGGCGTCTGTGCTTTCGACTTGGGCGCAGAATGAGACTGCGTTTTGATTCGCGTTTGTCTCTGCTGACGCAGCAGTTTGGCTGACTGCGTGGGTCATTCCCGCGTCTGCTCGGCTGACTGCGTGGATCATTCCCGCGTCTGCAGTCTGCATTTGCGACTTAGTTTTTTTTTTTTTCTGTTTTTTTTTTAAAAGCAAAGAATCTCTGACTTTGTCAAAATTATGATGATAATCTCAACAAGTCAAACTTTGGATGGAAAGATCCTATTTCAGGAACTCTCACAGTACTGTCAGAGGTGTAATATTAACTTGACAAAGATGAAATAATTTTTGGTGGACCTTCCACTTTATAAGAGAAAGCGACAAGTAGAATTGGTACTCCCAGGGAGGTGAACTTTTATCAAGTGTTTGGGATTAACTTGATTGGGCTCAACTGGGGATTTGAGGGAAACACTGTTGATGGTGTAGTATTAACCTAACAATATTTTTAGGTAGACTTGTTATTCTGCTGAAGAGAATAACAAATGGGACTAGACTCGTGGGGAATCTAGGAAAGTTTGTTACCGTCAGAGGTGTGATATTAACTTAACGGGTTGAAAGTAGTCTTGTCAGAAGTGTAATGTTAACTTGACAAGGATGTGAGTCAGAGGTGTGATATTAACTTGACTCAGAAGTGTCACTGTCATAGGTGTAATGTTTAACTTGACAATGAGGGAATGCTAGAGGTGTAATGTTGAACTTAGCATTGGTCATCTCGGCTTGCATAAGGAAGTCCGAGGAAAAGTCATGGCCATAGGTGTATTGTTGAACTTAGCAATGACTTGGATGCTAGAGGTGTGGTGTTAACTTAGCATCATCCATTTCAGCTTCGATATGGAAGTCTGAAGAAGAGTTACTGTCAGAGGTGTAATATTAAACCTGGCAGAAACTTGATTACTGTTTAGAGGTGTGGTGTTAAACTTTAACAGTAATTTGTCAGAGGTGTGATATTAACTTGACAAGAATTGACTCATGATAAGAGTAATTTGAGGACCTGTCATTCTATTGGTGAGAATTGACAAGTGAAAATTTTGAAGTGCCAGAGGTGTAGTGTTAACTTGGCAAATTTGAAAAATTTGATACTCCGTGTAGAGTTGACAAGCAAAATTTGTACTCGACAAGGAATATTGAAAAGTTTCCATTACCAGAGGTATAGTGTTAACTTAGTAATGGTTGTATTTTGTAGACCTACCATTCTGTGGATGAGAATTGGTAGGGGATTTTGGAGGAAGGAGTGGAGCCAAGTCCACTTAGGATTTTTAGCAAACCCTCAGCTATCAACGGATTTGAGGTGCCTTTACCAACTACCGTTTGAGTTGGGCTAGCCATGCTATTCCCCTCAGCATGATGAGTTGTCGAAGACTTATATTGGACTTAAAAGCCAACATTTTCCTCTATCCTTAGCCGTCGGGGGCGTCGGATCAAATGGGAACGTGTCCCTTAGGATTTTTAGCAAATCCTCAGCTGTCAACGGGTTTGAGGTGCCTTTACCAACTACCGTTTGAGTTGGGCTAGCCATGCTATTCCCCTCAGCATGATGAGTTTGTCGAAGACTTATGTTGGACTTAGAAGCCAACATTTTCTTCTATCCTTAGCCGTCGGGGGCGTCCGATATTAATGAAGAAGCTCTTCTTGTTTTGATCAGAGGTGTATGTTTAACTTGATCAGCGGGAGAATACCATCTAAGGATAGTATTTCTTCAGGAACCTGCCATTGATCGGCATTATGAGTGTATCGCCATTTGAGGTTATGAGGCGATATGACCCATTTGAGTAGACTGACTCTACTACAAATGGTCCTTCCCATTTGGGCTGGAATTTTCCTTTTGTCTTGTGCGTCATTACCATGGGTCTTCTGACGGCTAAGACAAGATCGCCCTTCTTGAAAGTTCGTATTTTAACTTTCTTGTTGAAGGCTCTGGTAATTCGAGCTAGGTAGAGCTCGATCTGCTGTTGGGCCTGCAGACGCTTGTCGTCTAAGGCCTCCAGCTCCTGGAGTCGCTGTCGATGCTTCTCCTCTGTTGTCATCTCCGTTGTCAAGGCGACGCGTAGAGATGGAATTTGGATTTCCAGGGGAAGTACGGCTTCACATCCATATACCGAGGAAAATGGCGTGGCTTTAGTCGGGGTTCGCACTATTGTCCGATAGGCCCATAAGCATTCGCCTAGCTTGTCGTCCCAGTCGCGTTGACTCTTCGAGACGAACTTTTTGAGAAGCTTACCAATGGTCTTGTTGAAAGCTTCTGCGAGGCCATTAGCGGCAGGGTAGTATGCCGTTGAAGACACACTCTGGATTCTGAACTTAGCGCAGAATCTCTGGAATGCCTGACTGATGAACTGGGGTCCATTGTCATGGACAATTCGCCGAGGTACGCCGAAACGGTAAATAACGTGATGTTTCACGAACTTGATCACGTTCGACGATTTCACCTCCTTCAAAGGAATGGCTTCAGCCCATTTGGAAAAGTAATCAGTTATTGTTAGAATGAACCGATGTCCCTTTGATGATGGTGGGCTGATAGGGCCAACCACATCCATCCCCCACATCTCAAATGGCCATGTAGAGGTCGTAGAGTGGAGGTACCCTGGTGCTTGATGGATGAAATCTCCATGTATTTGGCAAGCGTGACATCTTTTGGCATAGGTGACGGCGTCAGCAACCATCTTGGGCCAATAGTAACCCAGCCTTTGGAGTCGATGTGCCAGTTTTGGGCCAGGTTGATGGGCTCCGCACGTACCGTCGTGGCCTCTTTCAATACCTCCTGGGCCTCTTTTGGTGAGAGGCACCGGAGTAAGATCCCGTCATGCGACCGACGATACAATGTTCGTGTAATCGCATTATAGTAAAACTTGGGGGCTTTCCTTCGAATGGCAGCCGCCTCTTTGGCGTCCTCAGGCAGGATGCCGTACAAGACGTAGTCGATATAGGGGAATCGCCAGTCTTTAAGCTCTGGACCGGTTGATGCTTCAAGTGCTTCTTCGCGGTGACGACCTCCCGCCGACTCCTGATAATCCTCGAGAGCATTTCTCGGGCAATACAGGTCGTGGCTGTAGACGAATATCTTCTCCATTGCTCCAGCTGGAAGAGCTAAGGAGGCAGCCAGGGATGCGAGTGCATCTGCGTGCGCATTTTGCCTGCGCGGTACATGGTCGATGTAGAAGCTTGTAAATCCCTCGGCCATGCGGATAGTTTGCATTGTAATAGGGTACCAAGTCTTCATGTCTGACTTCGTACTCCCCTCGAATTTGGCTGACGATGAGTTTCGAGTCACCGTATGCCTCGAGATTTTTAACGCCAATCTCATCGGCGAGCTGCATCCCGATTAATAGAGCATTGTACTCCGCCACATTGTTGGAACAAGGCTCTGTTAGTGAGACAGCTCGGGGGATCACATAATTTTGTGGGGAGACAAGTACTACTCCTACCCCCGCCACTACGTGTCCCTTGGGGCTTGTCCTTGATGCACCGTCGAAGAAAAGTTGCCACACTTGACTTTCGAACGATGTCTGAGTCAGGTAGACTTCGGCCACTTCGTCTGGGAGATCCTCGTAGACTTTGGCTGCCCTCGGATCTGGGTGTTCAGCTAGGAAGTCTGCGACCGCTTGTCCCTTAATGGCTTTCTGCGGCAGAAAGTGCATATCATACAGGGATAGCAACATGGCCCATTTTGCCAGTCGGCCATTTAGCGATGAAGGTTTAGTCATAAGTAACCTCAGAGGGTTGACTTTTGATATGACATTTATAGTTTGGCCTACCAGATAGTGTCGCATTTTCTGAATGGCGAACACTAGTGCCAAACATTCCTTCTCGATCGGGTTGTACCGATGTTCGGCTCCGATCATTGTTTTACTCAGATAGTAGATTGCCTGTTCTCGTCCTTCTTCATCATTCTGAGCTAGTAGAGCTCCCAAGAATGGTCCATTGCCCGGACGTACACCAGAAACGGCTTTCCGGCTACTGGAGCTGCAAGGACTGGTGGTTGGGTGAGGTATTGTTTGATTTCCTCAAACGCTTGTTGGCAAGCATCGTCCCAAATGAACGAGACACCCTTCTTCATCAACTTAGCGAAGGGCTGGCATCTTCCGGAGAGGTTTGAGATGAACCTGCGGATGTACGCCAATCGACCCTGTAAACCCCTGAGTTCCTTGAGGTTTTTCGGGGTTGCATCTCTTGGATAGCGCGGACTTTCTCCGGATCCAATGGATTCCTGTGGAAGTTACAACAAATCCTAGGAATTTGCCACTGGCTACCCCCAGGAAGGACTTGGTGGGGTTCATCTTCAATTGATGAGCCCGCATGATGCCGAAGACCACCTTCAGATCGGCTATGTGATCTCCTTTAATGCGGCTTTTCACTGCAATGTCATCAACATAGTGATAGTAGTGAAAAATTGCATAATTGTCATCATATTTACCATCACATTCGCACGTTTATTCATATTATAATGCACATTTATTAATATTTCTTTATTTAATATGTGCAGGCCTCAAATTATCAATTTAATAAAGAATAAAGCTTAAAGAGCCCAAAAGCCCTGATCCAAGCCCATGTTTGAAGCCCAGGTGAAAAAGCGCAAATACAAAGAGTCAAAATGCAAATACAAGGGCTAAAAGTTGCAAATATCAGAGATTAGGGAAGGATAGACTTCTATCCAGCTCTAAACACCTGCAGGATGAGGATAAAGGCCAAGATAAGAAGGAAATTCGTGGGAAGAAGATTTGAAGAAATCTGGATTAAGGATAACTTGATTACTAAGTTATCTCGAAAATCCAGATTAAAAGGCCAGGATCACACTTCTAGAAGCAGAAGCCCACATGGAAGAACCAGGAGAGGCCACGCGCCAAAGCGCGCGGCCAGAAGCCACAAAAGTGCCGCGGAAGCGCGGCAAGGGCGCGGCTTTTTGACGTTATCTGGCTACCAGATTTCGTTGGCAACTCTATCCGGGACTCCTCTACATTCTGCACTATAAATATCCAAGCAGTCACAACAGGGAGGGGCATGCAGAGACGATTAGGGTTTTCTTTAGCCACTTTTCTTTAAAATTGTAATTTTTATTTCATGCTCATTGTGGAGAAGAAGGAGACGATTGTGTAACCAGAGATTCAACGAAATAAAGGTCACTCTTTTGTTCTCTTTTAATTTCTGTAACTTTACTTTATTTCTTTTGTGATCTCTCTTTGTTTTAATCTGTGATCTCTTCTTGTTTTCGTTTTCTTTTCCTTGCAATCTTTCTCATAAAAAAATAATAAAAAAAAAATAAATAATTTGAAAAGAAAAAAAATAATGAAGAACTAAATCTCTCTAGTGGTTTGCTGAGACTCTTGAAGCAACCCTAGAGCAGTTAAGCCTAGATCTGATTAAGGAACATCAATCGAAACCCTAGGTATTAAAAACAATTTTTCTAGAAGATTAAACAAATACCTAGAAATCCTAATCTAGGTTGCATATTAAAAAGGCTTTTCATGACTTCAACTTAAGAACTAGGACAGCATAAGTTTGAGATTCGTCTCTTATTAGGCTGCACCTAGATGTTAGGATGAACCATAGTTTAGTTTTTAGATTATGTAACTTAGTAAGAATCTAGCATTGATTTTTCTTGCTTGAATTATTTGTAATGACCTAGGGTGAATCATATCAATCTTAAGATGAAGATCAAGCTCCTTAACTTGCAATAGGGTTGTGGTAGAAGATCAGCAAAACCACGTCTTTAATCTCATATTTTCATCACCATCTAATCTCTCTCTTCTTACTTGAAGCATACAGATGAATCGAGTCGAAAAGCTTTCATCGCATCCTTCCCTGAGGATCACGACCCGCTTGAGCCCTTGCTACAGCAGATTCGCATTGAGACTAAGAATTCTGAACTCTATTTCAATTATCAAAATCTCAATCAAATTTTGGCGCCGTTGCCGGGGAAGGAACGGCACGATTTCCTCGATCTAACTATCTTTTTTCTTTCTGTTGCAGGTACAGAGAACAGATACAGAAACAGAGCAGCAGAAATTACATATTGCAACCCTGTGCCTCTGCCCTAGAAGGCAGAGCACTTGGGCCTACTCCTTTGCCGCGGATCCGCGGCAAAAGCCGCAGAAACGCGGCAAGAGTAGTTAACTACTCACAGAAATTTCTGCAGGTTGCTTTGCATTGCAAAAATCTGCTTACTGCTGTGATTATTTTTCTCTGTGATCACTCTGCAACTGCTAATAATTAACATTAACCCATTTGTTGAAAATAAAAAAAAAATTTTTAGACTCTTGCATTTAGGGCACGTGTCTACTTACATTTTTTTAATTCTGTTGAAGAGTGCTGGCGACAAGGTACGTTTGCATAGCATATAGATTAGGAAACACTCTTGGTTGTTTACTGCTTTCTTGAGTGATTACTTTTCTACCGCTTTACACGTACACTAATTCATCTTAAGGGCATAACCCATAAGCAAGATAAGGTGGGGATTTCATCACCCTTCCTTGGCCCACAAATCATATCCGTCACACTCACAACCCTAACCTTAAGTAAAATTTGACTAGACATTGGCCCTAGGTTAACTCGGACTCAATAGGAGATTGACCGAAGGAGGAAAATTGTTCGAAATTAACTCTTGTCAAATCGGTGTCTAGGCAGGGGATTGAGGGCCGAAAGCCCGAAGAACGGTGGTTATTTAATTAAGGAACGTCTCTGACGGAAAACCTCCCACCGGTCTTGCCACCTACCTGGCCGATTAGCTTGTGGTTAACGTCGACAGTAGACCTCCTAAGGACAGTCTAAAGTTAGGAGTCGTCTAGGTCAAGGCTTACCTTAGATTAGGACTTTTGATTGTTTTTCTTTTGATTGATTGGGTGAACTTGTTTGCTGATTGTGCATGACCGCTTGGTCGAGAGACCCACTTACATCCAGGCTAACTAGAACTAGTTCACCACCCGAGCTCAAGCCCGACTCACACATGGCACAACCACAGTCACTCCAAGATAGGTTCTATCCTATTAGAACCTCTCTTCCTTCTTGCATCCAGCTCACCATCGAAAGTGTTGACCCATATGAACTCAAGCCACAATACATCAACACTCTTCCCAAATTTCATGGACTTGAATCTGAGGATGCATACTTCTTCATAAGGGAATTTGAAGAAGTATGTCAAATGATGAATATACCTAAGTTAGGAGACGATGCTATCAAACTTAGGTTTATCCCCTTTGCTTTGAAGGATTTAGCAAAGAAATGGCTCTACAGTCTAGAGGCCGGTTCAATATCTTCTTGGGATAATTTCATTAAGGCCTTCTTAAAGAAATTTTATCCCGTTCACAAGACTGCTCTGATTAGGAAGAATATCCTCCAGTTTAAGCAAACAGCCAATGAACCTTTTTGGAAATACTTCGAGCGTTTTAAGGATCTCCTTGCCCAATGTCCTCACCATGGGATAGAGAAATGGCGACTTTGCCAAGTTCTCTATGATGGATTAGATTATTCTACTAAAACACTGTTAGAATCCATGTGTCAAGGAGGATTTCTGCAAAAGAATGAAGATGAAGGATGGACATTGTTTGAGGAATTAGCTGAAAAATCCATCCAATGGGACCCTACTCCTGAAAAATTTAGGACTAATGACCCTACTTCTTCTAAAGGAGGTATCCATTCCATTGAGGCCAACGTAGCAACCGATGCTAAGTTAGCTGCTGTTATGCGTAGACTAGAGGCTCTTGAAACGAAAGAGCCAGTCTCTGTGAACCAAGTCAGCCCAACATCTTCGGCGGGCTGTACTTATTGTCAAGATATGAACCATGTGTTTGAGGAATGTCCTGTCTTCATCGCGCATCAAAGCTTGCCCGAACATATGAGTGCGGCCTTCACAAGGCCTGCCAACAATCCTTATTCGCCCACCTACAATCCCGGTTGGAGAAACCATCCCAATTTTTCATGGGGCCCAAGCAACAATGATCAAGTGAGGCCCAAATTCTCCAACAACTTCCAAAATCCGCCTTATCAACAAAATTTCCCTAGTCAAAATCCTCCACCGTCTTTCCAAAATTCACAAATGGAGACAAGACTTTCAAATTTGGAAAGAAAGGTGGATACCCTAGTCAAAAGCCAAGACACGCTGGCTCAAGTCCTAAGTAGGATAGAGCTCCAATTGAACCAGCAAGAGAGACAGAGGGGTACCCTACCGAGTCAACCATTGCCAAATCCTAGGAATCCTAGGCCAGCCAATGAGGTTCAAGACCCAAATCAGTGTCATATGGTTCATACACTCAGATCGGGAAACAAGTTGATAATCAAGTATCCATGCCATCGGATCCATCTCAGCCATCCATTCCACCTAGCTCCACTTCCATTCCATCTAGCTCCACTCCTTCTCCATCCAGTCCCAAGAAACTGAAGCTGAAAAGTCAGCAGATCAGTTGCACCAGCCTATAGCTCCATTTCCAAATAGGCTTAGAAGCAACAACAATGCACATATGGAGAAATTATTAGAGGTGTTCAATCAAGTTAGGCTCAACATTCCACTTCTTGATGCAATCCAACAGGTCCCTAGTTATGCCAAATTCATTAAGGACATGTGCACCAAGAAAAGAAAGACTAATGTGCCTAAGAAGGTTTTTCTAGCCACTAACATTAGTGAGCTACTGTCCAACCAGATCCCTATCAAGTATAAGGACCCAGGTTGCCCCACCATTTCTTGCACCATAGGTCGAGCCGAAATCAATCGAGCACTTCTCGATTTAGGAGCCAGCATCAATTTGCTCCCTTTCTCCGTGTATCAACAACTTGGATTAGGTGAACTCAACCCGACCCAAGTTACTATTCAGTTGGCTGACCGTTCTATCAAAGTTCCAAAGGGAGAGATCAATGACGTTCTCATACGGGTTGGAGAATTCATTTACCCGGTCGATTTCATTGTCTTAGAGACACAACCTGTGTCTAATCCTAGGTCCCAAACTCCCGTTATCTTAGGAAGACCGTTCCTAGCAACCGTTAATGCAATTATAAATTGTAGAAACGGTTCCATGAGACTGACTTTTGGGGATATGACCAAGGAAGTCAATGTTTTCAACCTAGGTAAGCATCCCTACGATGTGACCGACCAACCCTTTGAGGTTAACTCCATTGAGAACATGACAAGTGAGCATAATGATGAGATCATATTTAAGTCAGAGGAAGAGGAAGAGTTAGAAACAAATGATATCAGTCTTGATGAGATCGAATGGGAATCAAATCTGAGTTCTATAGAGATGGGAGATTCTAGCTTAACTCCTCCACCCATCGAGCCAACTCCTTCTTTGGAGTTAAAAGCCTTGCCCAAACATCTTAAGTACGCCTACCTAGGTGAACAAGAGACGTTACCGGTCATAGTTGCATCTAATTTGACCAATAGGCAAGAGGAGGACCTGCTGGCAACCCTTAGGAGACATAGGGAAGCCATTGGTTGGACTATGGCAGATATCAAGGGACTGAGCCCTACGATAGTCCAGCATCGTATCCATCTAGAGGAAGGGGTTAGACCGAAGAGGGATCCACAGCGTAGGCTAAACCCACTCATGCAGGAGGCTGTACACGCCGAAATAGTGAAACTGTTAGATAATGGGATCATTTATCCCATTTCCGATAGCGAATGGGTTAGCCCAATGCATGTGGTCCCTAAGAAGTCTAGTTTTACTGTGGTAGAGAACGACAAGCATGAGTTAGTGCAAACACGATTGCCTACCAAGGTGAGAGTATGCATAGACTACCGCAAGTTGAACACAGCCACTAGGAAAGATCATTTTCCCCTACCTTTCATTGACCAAATGTTGGAAAGATTAGCAGGTCATGAGTATTACTGCTTTTTGGACGGTTATTCAGGGTATAACCAAATTCCTATAGCCCCGGAGGATCAAGAGAAGACAACGTTCACGTGCCCATTTGGGACATTTGCCTACCGTCGAATGCCTTTCGGCTTGTGCAATGCCCCCGCCACATTCCAACGTTGTATGTTAAGCCTATTTTCTGATATGGTTGAGCGTTTCTTAGAAATTTTCATGGACGACTTCTCCGTATATGGAAATTCATTTGACCAGTGTCTCCATCACTTGGAGCTAGTGCTGAGTAGGTGCACCAAAAGAACTTGACCCTAAATTGGGAAAAACGTCACTTCATGGTGCAACATGGGATTGTCCTAGGTCACGAGATATCTAGGGAAGGGATTAAGGTAGACAAGGCCAAGGTGGAGATCATAGCGAAACTTCCACTTCCGCGATGCGTGAAGGACATTCGGTCTTTCTTAGGACACGCCGGATTTTATCGTAGGTTCATTAAGGACTTTAGCAAAATTGCTAGACCCCTTACAAACCTTCTAGCTAAAGACGTGTCCTTCATCTTTGATGATAGGTGCCATACTGCATGGGAGAAATTGAAAATGGAACTTATCTCTGCTCCTATCATCTCACCTCCGGACTGGTCCAAGCCTTTTGAGATCATGTGCGATGCCTCAGATTTTGCGATAGGTGCTGTCTTAGGACAGCATAAGGACAGCAAGCAGCACGTGATCTATTATTCGAGTAGGACGCTCAATGACGCCCAAATGAACTATACTACAACCGAGAAGGAATTCTTGGCAGTAGTGTTCGCTTTGGAGAAATTCCGCCCATACCTACTTGGGACCAAGACCACGATTTTCACCGACCATTCTGCTCTTCGATACCTTATGCTTAAAAAAGACGCGAAGGCCCGACTCATTCGTTGGATCCTTCTCCTTCAAGAATTCGATCTCGAAATTCGAGATAAAAAAGGTGTCGAAAATGTCGTAGCTGATCATCTTTCTCGTGTGCCAAACGCACCTTCTGACGAGCTGCCCATCAATGACAATTTTCCCGATGAGCAACTTCTAGCCATCTCTAAGGAGCCATGGTTTGCTGACATAGTAAATTACTTAGTCACAAACCAAACACCACCTAGTTGGTCTAAACAGGATAGATACCGATTCTTGTCTCAAGTTCGGTATTACATGTGGGAAGATCCTTATCTTTTCAAATATTGTAGCGACCAAATCATTAGGAGATGTGTCCCCGACGAGGAGACTAGAAGCGTGCTAGCTTTTTGTCATGAGTTCGCTTGCGGTGGACATTTTGGTCCCCGCAAAACTGCCGAGAAAATTCTGCAAAGTGGCTTTTATTGGCCAACTGTGTTTAGAGACGCATTTGAGTATTGCAAAACTTGCACAAGATGTCAAATGATAGGAAGAATTTCCAAACGAAATATGATGCCCCTAAATCCCATTCTAGAAGTAGAACTTTTCGATGTATGGGGCATCGATTTTATGGGACCCATCCCGAATTCGTTTGGGCACCAGTACATCTTGTTGGCCGTAGACTACGTGTCAAAGTGGGTAGAAGCTGTCCCTTGCAAGACAAATGACAACAAAGTTGTTGTCAAATTCTTGAAAGATAATATCATCTCACGCTTTGGAATCCCTCGAGCCATCATTAGCGACAATGGCACACATTTTTGCAATAGAACTTTTGAAGCTCTTATGCGAAAATATGCCATTACCCACAAGTTGTCTACGCCCTACCATCCTCAAACTATCGGGCAGGTAGAAGTTTCTAATAGACAAGTCAAGCTCATTTTGGAGAAGACTGTGAATCAGAATAGGAAGGACTGGTCCACCAAACTGGTGGATGCCCTATGGGCATATAGGACTGCCTTTAAGACGATTCTAGGAATGTCTCCCTACAGACTAGTCTTTGGAAAGGCTTGCCACCTTCCTGTCGAGCTAGAACACCGGGCCCTTTGGGCAATTAAGCAGCTAAATTTCGATTTAGATAAGGCCGGTGAGTTTCAGAAATTACAAATTTCTGAACTAGAGGAGTTGAGGAATGATGCATACGAGAATGCAAAGATTGCGAAGGATAGAGTTAAGGTTTTTCACGATAAATTCATCACGAGAAAAATTTTTGTCCAAGGACAAAAAGTTTTACTCTACAACTCTAGACTTCATCTCTTTCCCGGCAAATTGAAGTCAAGATGGACAGGACCATTCATTGTTAAGACGGTGTTTCCACACGGAGCCATAGAGATCTACGATCCCAAAAATGGCAATGCATTCAAGGTAAATGGTCAACGTCTTAAGATATTTTTGGAGTCGGTACCAGAAGTTAATGTGGCCATGGGTCTTTCCGACCCACTGTATCGGTAATTGTATCGTTCTGCCAGTTCATGCATGCATACATTTCATTCATACATTAGGGACAATGCATGAAATAAGTGTGGGGGAAGGGTATGTAAATAGATGTAAAAAAAAAACAATAAAAAAAATAATTAAAAAAAAATATTTTTCTCTTTATTTATTCTATTTTCTTTTAAAAAAATAAAAATAAAAAAAATTTAAAAAGGATAATACTTTGACTTATTTTTTGCAAGAAATCTAAGTTAGTTTTAAGATTAGGAAATCATGATTAGGATTTCTAAAACTTGGTCAAAATAAATAATTGTTTAATTTTTAGGTATAGGAGAGAAATTGAATAAATAATTAGTCTTGATTTTTACCTTAATGAAATGTGCATACCAAATGCATATCTAGGATTCTAAGACAAAGACCTTGTGCCTCATATATATAAAAAAAAAAAAAAAAGAAAAGAAAAAAAAATCACCAATTAAGCTGATACATGTGCCTCAAGAAGCATAAGTATTCATGCCTAAAGGTGAGTAAATAAAATAAAGTCCTTAGTTTTGGGGCCTAGTTCACTCGAATTTGAGTCCGCGGGGTGTTTTCTCACCTGGTGCCCTAAAGCCAACCGGTTTGGGAGTCATCGACTTTAAGTTCGCTACATGGGTGGATTAGAAAGCCTAAGAAAACTAAGAAATATTACATATGTACTAACACATCTAAGAATCAATTAGTTAGGTATGAGGGCCTCAAGAAGCCTTGATACTTATACGAAGAAAATTAGATGAGTTATACATGCCAAAAAAATATATATATATATATATATATATATTAACACATCTAATAGTCAATTAGTTAGGTATGAGGGCCTCAAGAAGCCTTGATACTTACACGAAAGAAAATTAGATGATGTTATAAAAATAATAAAGAGGCATGAGAGTCCAAGTTAAGGAATTCCTAGATTCACAAGGGTGCGTATGACTTTTGGTAACGAAAAAGACTATATTAGAAATTCAATTTTAACCCTTACCTAAAATGAATAACAATTGACTTTATAAAGACCAGGTTTGAAGAATGAATAAAAATGATAATCCTAAAACTTATAGACTACTTAGTCTCTTCAATAATAATTCAAATATTTTCCTTTTTATAGATTTTGTGGGTGTAATCCGCTGAAAACCCTCACGAGACAACACTCGTCCTCTAGGGTAACCTAGAGGTTTAACGGCTTGTTGCACATGCTAAGTGCAACCGTGATTCCTACGAAAGTGAGTTAGCTAGGTTAGATTTTCCTTTTCTTTTTGATTTTTACTCGAGGACGAGCAAAAAGATAAGTGTGGGGGTGTGATAGTAGTGAAAAATTGCATAATTGTCATCATATTTACCATCACATTCGCACGTTTATTCATATTATAATGCACATTTATTAATATTTCTTTATTTAATATGTGCAGCCCTCAAATTATCAATTTAATAAAGAATAAAGCTTAAAGAGCCCAAAAGCCCAGATCCAAGCCCATGTTTGAAGCCCAGTGAAAAAGCGCAAATACAAAGAGTCAAAATGCAAATACAAGGGCTAAAAGTTGCAAATATCAGAGATTAGGGAAGGATAGACTTCTATCCAGCTCTAAACACCTGTAGGATGAGGATAAAAGGCCAAGATAAGAAGGAAATTCGTGGAAGAAGATTTGAAGAAATCTGGATTAAGGATAACTTGATTACTAAGTTATCTTGAAAATCCAGATTAAAAGGCCAGGATCACACTTCTAGAAGCAGAAGCCCACATGGAAGAACCAGGAGAGGCCACGCGCCAAAGCGCGCGGCCAGAAGCCACAAAAGTGCCGCGGAAGCGCGGCAAGGGCGCGTCTTTTTGACGTTATCTGGCTACCAGATTTCGTTGGCAACTCTATCCGGGACTCCTCTACATTCTGCACTATAAATATCCGAGCAGTCACAACAGGGAGGGGCATGCAGAGACGATTAGGGTTTTCTTTAGCCACTTTTCTTTAAAATTGTAATTTTTATTTCATGCTCATTGTGGAGAAGAAGGAGACGATTGTGTAACCAGAGATTCAACGAAATAAAGGTCACTCTTTTGTTCTCTTTTAATTTCTGCAACTTTACTTTATTTCTTTTGTGATCTTTCTTTGTTTTAATCTGTGATCTCTTCTTGTTTTCGTTTTCTTTTCCTTGCAATCTTTCTCATAAAAAAATAATAAAAAAAATAAATAATTTGAAAGAAAAAAAATAATGAAGAACTAAATCTCTCTAGTGGTTTGCTGAGACTCTTGAAGCAACCCTAGAGCAGTTAAGCCTAGATCTGATTAAGGAACATCAATCGAAACCCTAGGTATTAAAAATAATTTTTTTAGAAGATTAAACAAATACCTAGAAATCCTAATCTAGGTTGCATATTAAAAAGGCTTTTCATGACTTCAACTTAAGAACTAGGACAGCATAAGTTTGAGATTCGTCTCTTATTAGGCTGCACCTAGATGTTAGGATGAACCATAGTTTAGTTTTTAGATTATGTAACTTAGTAAGAATCTAGCATTGATTTTTCTTGCTTGAATTATTTGTAATGACCTAGGGTGAATCATATCAATCTTAAGATGAAGATCAAGCTCCTTAACTTGCAATAGGGTTGTGGTAGAAGATCAGCAAAACCACGTCTTTAATCTCATATTTTCATCACCAATCTAATCTCTCTCTTCTTACTTGAAGCATACAGAGGAATCGAGTCGAAAAGCTTTCATCGCATCCTTCCCTGAGGATCACGACCCGCTTGAGCCCTTGCTACAGCAGATTCGCATTGAGACTAAGAATTCTGAACTCTATTTCAATTATCAAAATCTCAATCACATAGCATTCCACCGTTTTGCGTATTTGCTGATGGAAAATGGCATTCATGGCCCTTTGGTAGGTTGCCCCCGCATTCTTCAGTCCAAAAGGCATGACAGTATAGCAATATACCCCTAGAGGAGTCCTGAAGGAGGTATGCTTTTCATCATCAGGATACATTTTGATTTGATTGTATCCTGAGAATCCGTCCATGAAGGACATTCGTTCGAATCCACAAGTATTGTCAATCATGACATCTATGATTGGCAATGGGAATTCGTCCTTGGGGCAGGCCTCGTTTAGATCACGGAAGTCGATGCAGATCCTGATCTTCCCGTTCTTCTTGGAAACGGGGACGATGTTGGCTACCCAGTCGGGATGTTGTTCTTCCCTGATGAAGCCAGAATCAATAAGTTTTCTGACTTCTGATTGAATTGCCTCCATTATTTCTGGGCGAAACCGTCGCTGCTGTTGTTTGACAGGCTTTACGTCCGGATTGATGTTGAGGCGGTGCATGGCCACTTGAGGATCAAGTCCTGGCATGTCCTCATAATTCCAGGCGAAGACGTCTATATACTCTTGTACAAGAGATATTAGATCCTTCTTCTCTGAAGGTGACAGGCCGTCACTTATGAAGATGGGCTTAGGGTTAGCCTCATCTCCTAGGTTGATCTGAACAACCTTGTCTTCTGTGGGTGGCTCACGCTGTTCAAAGCGGGTATCCCAAAGAGCATTTAAATGTTTGATCCAAGGATCTGTATTAGATTGGATCATTTCTTCATTTCCATCTTCCAGGTGGCTTGTCGAAACCATGTTCACTGAAAGTTCCTTGAAGATGTTGCCGACACTGACATCTGACTCCCAAGATGATGTGTCTGAAGAGTAATCGTTGCTCGACGATTCTTGAGAATCGGAGGCTGATGGGACCGGAGTTGATACATAGCCCAACCCCCGGCGCGTCCGATGATAATAATCGGGGGCCTTCCCTTTCGGCACAAAGGATCGAAGTAGCATTCTTCTTCCTTTGCCGAAGTTCAACCCGGGTCTGTTGGTTAGATCATACCCCATGCACTTCATCATTTTGAGCGCTTTTGGTTCATAATGACTGAGCTGAGGGGATTCCTCCTCACTTTCTGATTCTTCGCGGGGCGTTGGTTCAGTCGTCATTCGCCCAAAAAGGATTGGTTTTTGGCCTTTTCGTCTTGTCGGGACCATGAATATAGATTCCTGCGCATCTCCATTATCCTGGTATGTCCTGAAAGATGATTTTACTGGTACATGCAATGATGTCAAAGCATCCATTGCCGACCAGATGTCATCGTCTACGTCGGTACTAGTATCCGACGGTATTGAATCGGATGCACACGCAGAAAAATACTCAAAGTCTAAATTCTCATTAATATGCCAGCCGCCTGCATCGTCGGTGGTATTATCAACATCGAGCTTATTAGTGCTCTTTACAAGTGGTTCCAACTTCCACAGGCACTCTTCTTGCTCAGTCTCAGTGTCAGCCTCATTACCAGAGTCTGGCACCTCCAGTTGCGGGGTTTCATCCACCGATCCTGATATAGGAGGGAGTCCGTGAAATAATTTTCGACCCCCTTAAACGGATACCTTTCGGCAACCAACGTTTGCACCTTCCCACTCGCGTCAATGTATTTCATGACTTGATGAAGAGTGGAGGGAACGATGGAGTTGCGGTGAATCCATGGTCGTCCCAGCAGTAGATTGTAGGAAGTGTCGGCATCGATGACGTAGCATGTCACCTCCGACTTGAGGCTCCCAATCTGGCACTTGAGCTTGATCTCCCCATCGGACGGGTGCCATTGGCATTGAACCCGTAGATGGTCGTCTGTGTAGGGCTCAGACGGTGAGTAGGGATACCGAGGTGTTGCATGACTCGGCGGGGCATGATGCTCAGTGCGGACCCTGGATCTACCTGAATGCGGTTCACCTCAGATGATCCGATATAACCTGTGAAGTACGGGGGTCGATCATGCTTCCCTTTAACCTGCATATCATCTGCCGTGAAGGTAATGCAGGGAGCATTCTGGGAGGTGTGGAGACAATTCTCTACATCTTCCTTCTTTGGCACCTGGGTCATAAAGACCTCAGCGTTTGCCAGCGCTTCTTGTAGAGCCTCCCTGGTCGACTTTGAGAGTCTTAGAAGCTCATACAGGGTGATCCGCACCGGGATATTGGCCAATTGAGCCAAGACATCAAAGCGGTAAGGCGTTGTGGATCCTTCCGCTATACCCTTTTGAAGAGCTCGGGAAAATCGAGTCTCTTTTTGTTTCTCCACTGGTGGCTTCGTGGAGGGCCTAGTTGGCTCTGCAGCCGGTTGTGGAGGGTTTGCCGCTACTTCGCCGTACTGCTTCAAGTAAGGCTGTCCTGAACGAGTCCCCGTCATTGGTTGGTTGGGCTCTGCGGCCAAGACTATTGTTTCCTCTTCTGAATCAGTCAGTGAGGGAACATCATCCTCTGCTTCTCGGGAGGAAGCACATATCACATGGCAGGACGAAGCTTTTGCCTTGCTTTTGGACTTCCTGTTGGTTACAGTAGTCCACTGCTGGCTGTCCACTAGGTCAGGGTGGACCCACATAATTTCCCCTTGAGGCGTAGGGACGGGTACCAAGCCCTTCTCCTGCTGCTGGTGAGGGTCTGTGTTGACCACTCTTAATTCTCCCCTTGGAATAGGAGTTACCCCCGCAGGCGTTGGAGGTTGTCTCCCGAACTGGAGAACCGACGTCACATTATCCGTGACCTTCTTCTGCTCTGGTCGGAGCTTTAGCACCTCCGCGTCAATCAGAGCCTGAAGGATGTCCTTGAAGACGTAGCAGCTTTTGGTAGGATGTCCCAACATCCTGTGGTACATGCAGTAGTTGGGATTGTCGGTCTTGCCGACTTCCTCCGGGCGCCTAATTTCAGGGAGCTTCAGTCGGTTGCTCTTGTTGAGTAGCTTGAAGAGCGAATCGACATGTTCCTCCTTGAAGGAATACTGCTTGTTGGCGCGGGGTTGGCTTGAAGAGCCACTCGCCTTGGCTGGTTGAGGTTTGGTGGGAGATTTGGTCTCCGTTGCCAAATTATCCTTCCGCTTCGTCTGGAGGGAGGTGTCTGGCGCTCGCCTAGTTGACCTTTCCGGCCTAGGCTTGCCTTCTTCTGCCCTGACGCGGGCAGCAATCTCCTCAGCCTGTTCACCTTGCTGGACTAATTGTTTTCAGGTGCGGCTTTCAGCAACTCCTATTTGAGCAAGGAGTGAGGTTTGGAGGTTGTGGCGGCATGTTTCCACCAGGGTGGCCTGGGTCATACCGCTTGGACACCGGAGTGCCACGTTCCGAAATCTTTCCACGAAAGATTTGACGGACTCTCCCTTTCGCTGTCTCGTAGCTAACAGGGTGGGCATTGTGACCTCGGAGTCATCTTCAAAGAAGCGTGTTAAGAACAGCTTCTCCAAGTCGCCCCAGTTCTTGATAGAACCTTCCGGGAGTTTCATGAACCACTCAAAGGCCAACCCTTTTAGGGTGCCGATGAATAGTCGCGCCAGGATGGCGTCATTATCTACTACATTCCTGGTTTGGGATTTGAAGTAGTAGATGTGCTGATTAGGGGACCCCTTCCCATCGAAGGCTTGGAGGGTTGGAGCCTTGAACTTAGGAGGGTACGGGACTAGATCCCACTCAGCTGGATAAGGCCGGACCACTCCAGCTTCTTGGAGGTCTTTGCGACTGGCAAGGGCATTGAGGCGTTCCTCCAATTGACTCATCCTTTTAGCATGAGCCTTCCCTGGGTCTCGGTTGCCCTTCGCTTGCGACGAGGACTTGGACGAGCCGACGTAGATCGCCGCGTCTCCTCAGAAGGTTCGGAAGATGAGTTCTCTCCCTTTCTCCCTTTGTCTCTCCCTTTGTCCTTTGACCTCCTAGGAGGAGATTTCCTCCTGTCTTCAAGCAGTTGTGCAATCGCCTGCTTGAGGGAGTCAATCGACGCCTGCTGAGAGATAATCATGTCCATTTGTGCTTTCTGGACCTGCTCTATACGTCTTGCCGTCTCCTCAGGAGTGCCTGTCATGTAGGCGGAGGTCTCTTTCTCGACGGAAGAGTTCGAAGCCCTTGATTCTGCTATGGCGGAATGAGAATCATTTGCTCCAACGCCGTGGCTAAGGCATTATAGTCAATTGGGGGAATGGCCCCCGTCCGGGTGCGAGTGTGTCGATACACCCCTTCTGGTTCAGAGTCAGACTCGGACTCATCTGAGCTGACTGTGAGTTGTTTCCCTTTGCTCCTGCTTGTCATGTTTGCAGTAAGCTCCGGGTATTCAATGTCAGAGAAGACTCTCCTTCTATGGGAGCGCCTTCTTTTGGCTGACGGGGGAATCGAGGTCAGCTGTCTAACTAAGGACTGCTGGTGCACACTCGACCCGCAACGGCACTCCGCAAGCATGGAGATAAGCCGTTGGCAGCAGCAAGATGAAGTGACCTGGTGGGCACTTCTTTTCTTTGTCAGATAATCCCTCAAATCCATGGAAGAGGGATCAAAGAGACTAGTCTCACAGCGTCGAAGACGGGAGGCATCCATGTGCTGTGCAGAATGGACGCAGACTTCAGGGACGCGGTTCCGCGTCGTGATTGTGGAACGCGCGTCTGGCGTCACTGTTGAGATGAGACGCGAGTATCGCGTTGCTGCCTGGTGCGTCCGGGCTGAGCCGCGTGAGAGAGAGTGGGCTGCAGGGCGCCTCGTCTCTGCTGGGCGCGTGCTTCCTGAGACGCAGAAGCTTCGCTTTGGCGTTTGGTAAGCCGGTCTTTAGAGGACTCAACTTGAGGAGTTACGCGCTTGGGCCGCCAAACGCGGATTTCACGTACTGGACGTGACGCGGGCAAGGCGCGAGACTGCACGTCGCGTCCAGCCTCAGTTGGACAACCAACGGTTCCAACTTGCGGCTGACGCGCGCGTCTCCTATGTCGACGCTCAGCGTTTCGATTGCGTCGAGGAGGTGGAGAGAAACCAACGACATCCTGATGCAGGACATCAGGGACTTTGACCACGCGGGTCTCTTGAGAGACGTTGACGCGGGTTTTCTGTGCGCCGGAGTTGGTCGCAACAGCAACTGTGCTTGGGATCACGCGGGCCTTCTGAGAGGCGTTGACGTGTGAACTTTGCTGGGCACAGTGGGCAGCAGCAGCGGCGCCCAAGAGAGCTTCGGGTCGGGCTTCGGGGCCATTCCCCGCCGAGACCCTGCGACAGACGCGGGTCTTTGGGCTCTTGGAGCCAGAAGAGAGAAACTCTTCATACTTCGCCTGGTCGAATTCGACAACGAGCGATTCGACCATCTTCCCCTTACGGAGGACATCATCCTGCGCCACGATCTGTCGTCAGTAACGAAAGTAGTCCCCAGCGGAGTCGCCATCTCTTGTTGGATACGGAAAACTGTAAAAGCGGACTGGAGCAACTTTTCCTTGAATCAGATGAAAAATTACAACAGGTTAATCTTCCGGTTACAAGGGAGGGAGAATATTGAATCTTGAATTCCCCCTTTGTTTAATGCTGGGTTCTTCGTGTGGCGGTGGAGAGTGAATCTTGTTCTCCGTTGACCAGATGATCGTCCTTCTGGGATCTCCTCTTTGGCCTGTAGAAAGAGTAACTCAGCTCTGTCTACCAAAACTCTCGAAGAGAAGGTAGGCGAAAGCTAGCTCGTACGCAGCGAACTTGCTGAAGAGTTGACCTGCTTCTTTTCTCTCTGTGTCGCCCTCTTGTTGCCGATTGCCAGAAGTTTAACCTTGATGCTGATCGCCCAAAAAGTCCTCTCTTTTTTCCTTCTCGAAAAATCCCCCCTCTTCAATAGTGACGGGGCTATTTATAGGGTTTTTAGGGGGTGATCGTGCCCCCTAAAAGTGCTCCACGATGAGGGCCAACTTCCCCGCTACATGGGCGGTGGATGGCGCCATAATCGGGGTGGTTGCGACCAAGGTGCGGGCACCTTGTTGCTGAGACGCGGGCGTTGGGCCAACGCGCCTTGATGCTGAGACGCGGGCGTTGAGCCAACGCGCCTTGATGCTGAGACGCGGGTTTGGACTTTCGCGTCTTGATTGTCACATTTAGCCTTGCGCCTGGATCTTGGATCTCTGCGTTTTGGTGGCTTGTCTTGGTGATTTTTAGACAGCCTACAGGTATCGGTGACTACCTCAGTATCTGATGAACCTATCATCGGCCTCACTCCTGCGCAAGTTGAACTGGTTACTGTCACTCATCCTGTCATGGAATGGGGGTCCGGGAGTACATCAGCAGGGTTATCTCCAGCTAACGACATCATGGAAAAGCTAGCACGTCAAATGGTGCAAAAATTTTTTGCTTCCATGAGATCTTGTGTTGACCTGATCCTTTCTGAGGGCAGTTCTTTCGAGTTTGCCCGAATACTTCTCAAAAATCAGATCGAGAACATTGGCCACACTGGGACTCCTTCGCAGGTTAGGGCATGCCTGATGTTGGTTGAGCAGCTGGGGAACCACCTGAAGGAGCTCAAGGCTCTGGAGAATGCTGGCTCGGTAAATGAGGCTCAAACGACAATGAGTAAGCTTCTTGCCGCTCAAGAACATGAGTGAAAGGAGATGGAGGAGCAAATAGCTGAAGAGGCCCGCCATCTCTAGCATTTTCAAGTTGACCACCAAAGACTGATTGGCGATTCTAAGGAATCTGAAATCGTCATACAGAATGCAGAGCAAGTTATCACCACCGCTCGAATTACCATTGTCAGGGCGCAAGCGTTGATCGAGACCAATGAGCAGAAGCTTGTTGCTGCTAGAAAAAGGCTGGAGGGTCTGAAAACTGTCAGGACACAGGTTGAAGAAAACCTCTCTGCTCATTCCTCCAGATTGGAGTCTCTTCAGGCGCAACAGGCTACAAAGAGATCTTTGTCTGAGGAGGAGCTGCGGGTCAAGCTCTGGTGGAGGCTGAAAGGGCACGTCAGCACGAGATGCATCGCCTCCGGAAACAAATCCGTTCTTTGGTGAAGCAGGATTATTAGCCTTCTTCTCCTTTTTGTATTGTTCACCCTCCTCTTTTTTTTTTTTGCAACACTCCATTTGTCAAGAGTGTCTGTACTACTTTTATCATTTTTGAATCAAATAATAAAAGTCTTCAAAGTTTTGTTTCATCTTTATCCTTTCAAATTCTTTGCTAGCTGTAGATAAACTCAATTTTCATAACGTAATCCTTGACTGTTTGTGAAATGTAGTCTTTAGTCAAGCATGAATAATAAACTCAGGCTGAACTGAGTTCTTGAGCGAGACGCGGCTCTCATTTATAGTGGAGACGCGGTTCTGGGAAACGCGATTCTGACTCACTAACGGAGCGCCGTTCAAGCTCACCAGGGAAGACGCGCAAAATTTTCTTTTGATAAAGACGCGGCTCTGATTATGGAAGGACACGGATCCATGGACGCGGCCCTTGATTCTGTCAGGATGCAGAACTCAGGATGCAGTGGAGACGCGGTCTTAGGCTCCTCAAGACTGACGCATGGATCTCAGCTAGTTGATGGGGACACGACACTGGCTCAATAGAGACGCAGCTCTGGTCCCTTGATATGGCACAGGCTCAGGCCGTATTGAGTTTATGATGGAGATGTAACTTTCATCTTACAATGGAGGCGGAGTTTCTGGGCTCCTCGAGAGTGAAGCGCGGGTCTTCGCTGATTGTTGAGGACGCAAGCTTCAGGATGTAGCTTTAAGTTTTTGTAAGTTGATGTGAACTCAAGACGCAACCTCTGAATGGACCCAATTCGCTGAGAAGACATGGCTCTGAATCACTTCAAGAGACGCGGTCATAGATCTCTTAGCCGGAATGAAGAGAACGCAGCCTTCGGTTTATGAAAGGACGCGGGTTTCAGGACGCGACCTTTGAGTCTGCGCTTGACGCAACCTCCCAAAGGTCACATGCAACCCGTCTTAAAGATCTAGTTGGACCTTTAAATGCCAACTCGGTGTTAAGATTGGGGACCTGTATCTTTCGATGTTTCTCGAAGCAGCAATCCACGCGTCAGCTCTTTATTGGGCTTTGACATTAAATCTTTAAATGCCAAGTCGTCGTTGACGATTGGGGACTTGCATCCTCCGATGTTTCCCGAAGTGGCTGTCCACGCGTTAGCTCTTTACTGGGCTTTGATGATCGTGCAGGAACTAAGGCTGATGGCTCTGATTTTTACGCCATTAATTACAGGCCTTATGGCTTGCCTATAAATAGGCTTGCTTCGCCTCCCTTAACAATCCATTGCTTAGACTGTTCTCCTTAAGAGCATGCGCTCTGAGAGTCTTTGTCTTGACTTATTTTTCTTCTCTTCAAGGGGATGTGTCCCAATGGACAGCGAGAACTCAAAGCTTTCATGCTTTCCTTTAATCTTTTCCAGAGATTATCACTGTCAAGTGATTTCAAAATCAAAAGGCATCGCTTTAAGTACCTTTTACAGCTGCGCCTTGATGCATAAAGTTTAACCTCTAAAGGTTTCTTCTGAGTGTAGGGACCACTTATCGCCATGAAATACTTAGTCCCACTGAGTTTCTATTTTCCTATCCCTTGAAGAGATTCACTCTCTTGACCTTCTCTTGAAGTCTGACTGGTGCGCTCATTATTTGGAAGTCGCGTCTTTTAGACTCCTTGATGAAGCGCGAGTTGATTGTCCTGAACTCTAACTCAAAATCCTTTGAACGCAAGTGTGATGAACTCTGTACTTGGACTTTGAGACGCGAGCTTTGCATATAAAGCTCGCGTTTGAGGTTTTTAACTTTAAAGAATTTTAATTCTTTTCGAGGCCTCTGGGCTTGGATGTGGTAATCCTTGTTTCCCAAACACGGGTGTGACAACTTCTGCGTCTGATATACTTTGCGTCTTGTATTTTAGACGCGGGTCTAAAACCAGACCGCGTTCAGACCTGTGCGCGTCTGAAGTCCACAACTTCAACCACGTCTGCTCTTACAGTCTTGATTTAGCAGAACTTTAACCTTTAGGTTTTTGCTCTTTGCAGGTTCTGGCAGCTTCAGTCAGTCTTCCGCATCTTCGCTGGGCCCTTGGGAGAATATTTTGACCAGCGAACTTGTTCGATGGTCGAGCACTGGAGAAATCAAGGCTCCTGTTCATGGGCGACGAGGATTTGCGCGACTGATGACATCCATCAAGACCTCATTGGACATGATGCACCGGCGGTGCCCTCGGGTTTGTCATGGTCACAGTGGGTATGGTGGTGGGTATGGTCCTCTTGTAGGTCACGAGAAAGAGGATGTCACCTGTAAGGTCTCGGATCCTCCCTTCACCAATCTTACCCCCAGAAGTGACATCGACGAAAAACCCATGCTCATTAGATGACTTTCTGGTGGTGGAGATGTTCATCAACGAAGGATCATGGCCTACACCAGTTGGTCGGGTGAAATCAGAATATTCTTCTGCATTTCGACCTCGAGAAACACCATTGTTCTCGGTCAGCAATGAGCTTCTTCAATGTTTACATCATGCATCACGGTGTAACCAGCATCCGATCATCTCCACAGTGCTGAGCCTTTCTTCGGCGCTCTTCCAAACATCTTATATTTGGAGTAGAGTAATACCTTAAGGAGTGAGTACAACCTTTTACTGAGAGAGAGAGACTGGACTTCTTTGTACTCCTTTATTGTAACACTCAATCTTATTGTATAAGATAGCGTCTTGTATCACTACGTGTATGGTGTGGTACAATAAAGGATGTATTGTGGATACGATGTGGGGACTCCAGAGGTACCCCCACTACGTGTATGGTGTGGTACTTATCTCCGCTCACCGCATTAACATGTCCAGGTTACAAAAGTGTTATGTGATGTGATACAATTGACAAATCAGAGTTGTGGTACCGATAGGAGTATAACAACACAACACTGTAAGCAAATACAGAGTTACGACGTCGAGTAAAAATAGATCATACATCCAAGCATATGAATACAATATATAAGAACATTTCAAACTCTTCACAAGCATAATAATAATGATTAATTATAGTAATATATATCCAGACGGGGCTTGTTAAGTTGAAGCGAAGCTAGGTCGTATCAGCATTACGCTCGACCCACGATAGAGTTTGGCCCCTAGCAAAGCTAGTGTGCAACTCTAGACGCTAACTTGCTTGGCAAGGCTAATGCTCATGATGAAGCAAGCGTATGAACACTTCTACTAACGCACATAATGAAAATCACCTAGAGGGGGGTGAATAGGTGATGAAGCTAATCAAAGGGCAATTTAAAAATTTAAAGCTACAACAGTCACCAATCAAGAATCACAAGATGAATGCAAGCAAGTAAATATGACAATGATTATGATGAGCAAGAATAAGAGCAAGTATAGTAAAGTAAAGAGTGCAAGAAAGTAAACCAATCGCAAACACAAGGATATGTTATCGAGGTTCGAGCACCCAGCTCTACTCCCTGCCTTCCCCAGAAGGATTCTAGCTACTTCCACTATCACAAAGATCTCAATTACAATGGAGTACCCAACTCCACAATCTCAGTACAAGTAATTTCTTTGGTAGTCAAAAGACCACAAACTCTCTCTTTCAAATATCTCTTCCCTTACAAAGGTCCTTAGAGAATATTGAGTAGGAATGAAGCTCTTGTTGTAAGTGAAGAAAGAGAATTAAATCAGAGAGTATTTGAAAACCCTTCAGAAAATCAGTGAGAAATTCAGCACAAAAACCAAGAAACAAGTCTCTTTTGAAAGCCTTAAACTTTTGAATTTTCTAGCAAAAATTGTTGTAACCAATCTCTCCCCAAACACCCCTATTTATAGGAGAGGGCTAGGGTTTAGGGATAAAACATAATTACTGATGTTTAGGAGGTAATTAGATCAAAATATATCCTTAAACGAATTTTTAAACACAAAAGACAAAAATAAACAGCTCTTGAAAATCTGCCCGTTACTGTTCAAACGGTCAGATCGGTCGACTGGGCCGGTCGACCGGTAGCACAAAAATTCGACCGTTATAGGCTAGCGGTCGACCGACCCGGTCGACCGAGAAAACCTGTGAGCAAAAACAATAGTCCGGTCGACCGCCCCGGTCGACCGACAGACATGCACATGGATACGTGCATCTGCCAGAACTTCGGTCGACTGGTCCGGTCGACCGGACCAGACTGACACAGACTCGGTCGACTGCCCCGGTCGACCGGATCAGGTCAAAAACGATTTTAGAAAAGAAAACAAAGAGGATTTTGATTTTAACAAAAATACTTTTGAACAGGGAATAGTATAAAACATAAATATATATCTGTAGGCAAAACTTATATGCAAAATATTTTTGTATAATTTATAAGAAATTATTTTGGAATGAGCATGTGCGCAAAAACGTGTGTGATAGAGCTTCAAACCTATCAACTATTCTTTAACATACTATAAACTGAAAAGCAAATTACATGAAGACTTCTTGTGCTATCTTCAAGTCTTTGAGCCATCCAATGCCTTGCTAGAGCCTTCTCTTCTATGATCCTTCCTTGATGTGCAATTTGCCTTCCTTGCTTTGTGAAACTTAGAAGTTCTTGCAATAGCTAAGCGAATGGTCTCTAAACATGGTACAAACCTGAAACTTATCTTGAATAGAATCATTAGTACCAAATAGCACTAATTTGGTTTGTCATCATCAAAACATAAAACAATTGGAGAGTGTAACCTCTTGGGCCAACAATCTCTCCCTTTTTGATGATGACAAAACAAATAGGCTATTAACAAAAATATAGGGAGGAGAAAGCTCCCCCTCAAATTATGCTATACATAAAACACAAGAATATGCTCTAGATACCAATAATTGAAATGATGCACCAATTATTGAAACTAATTACAACACAAAAATTGCTCTTGATACCAAAAATATCAAAACAACTAAAACACATGAATTCATAAAACCAAAACATATAAATTCATAAAGCTTCATAAAACTTATTTTTGTCCATGTAAACTTATTCTCCCCTTTTTGTCATACATCAAAAAGGGTTATGAAAAACATGTCTATTCAATAATACAAACATTAAGTTCTCCACAAATAAACGAAAATCTAGCAAAATCAAGAGGTTTAGTGAAAATATCGGCTAGTTGTAAATCCGTGGAAACATAATCAATATCTATATCACCTTTCTCAAAATGATCTCTAAGAAAGTGATATCTAATCTCAATGTGCTTGGTCTTACTATGTTGATTTGCATTTTTGGTCATGTGTATAGTACTAGTATTATCACAAAATATTTTTATATGATCAAAGTGCAAATCAAAATCAAGGAGAGTATGTTTCATCCAAAGGACTTGTGCACAACAAGCCCCCGCGGCAACATACTCCGTCTCGGCGGTTGAGAGAGCTACGGAATTTTGCTTCCTAGAGGACCATGAAACAAGACAATTACCAAGAAATTGACATGTCCCACTAGTACTCTTTCTATCTACTCTACAACCCGCATAGTCGGCATCCGAATAGCTAGTCATTGAAAAATCTCTAGTTTTCGGATACCAAAGACCCATCCCAATTGTGCCCTTAATATAACGAATAATGCGTTTTACCGCAATAAGATGAGACTCTTTAGGACACGATTGAAATCTAGCACAAAGACACACACTAAACATGATATCCGGCCTACTTGCCGTTAAATATAAAAGACTTCCTATCATGCTTCTATATAATTTAATATCAACATTTTTACCTTGATCATCCTTATCAAGCTTGGTTGTAGTTGCCATTGGAGTGTTGCAAGCCTTTGATCCTTCAAGCCCAAACTTCTTTACTAGCTCCTTTGCGTACTTGGCTTGGTTAATGAAGGTTCCGTCTTGCAATTGCTTGATTTGGAGTCCAAGGAAGAAATTGAGCTCACCCATGGAAGACATTTCAAATTCTAGTTGCATTACCTTCTCAAAATCCTTGCATAAAAGCTCATTAGTAGATCCAAAAATTATATCATCAACATAAATTTGCACAATTAAAATATCATTATCAACATGCTTAGTAAAAAGAGTTGTGTCTACTTTGTCTTTAATAAAATCATTTGAAATGAGAAAACTAGAAAGCCTTTCATACCAAGCTCTTGGAGCTTGTTTCAATCCATACAAAGCTTTATCAAGTTTAAAAACAAAATCGGGATGAACATGATCAATAAAACCGGGAGGTTGAGAAACATAAACTTCTTCATTAATAAAACCATTCAAAAATGCACTTTTCACATCCATTTGAAAAAGTTTAAAATTTTTAAAACATGCAAAAGCTAGTGTCATCCGTATGGCTTCAAGCCGTGCTACGGGTGCAAAGGTCTCCTCAAAGTCAATTCCCTCAACTTGAGTGTAACCTTGGGCCACTAACCTAGCTTTATTCCTAATGACATTTCCGGACTCATCCATCTTGTTTCTAAAGATCCACTTAGTACTAATTATTGGTCTATCGTGGGGCTTAGGAACAAGGTGCCAAACTTGGTTGCGCTCAAATTGATTGAGTTCCTCTTGCATGGCAAGCAACCAATATGGGTCCGTCTCGGCTTCGAGAATGCCTTTGGGTTCAAAATGAGAAATGAAAGCAAAGTTACCACATAGGTCATGGAGTTTGGAGCGCGTTGTGACTCCTTTAGATGCATCACCCAAGATGAGCTCCTTAGGATGATTTGTAGCGTATCTTCAAGCTTTAGGAAGCGGTTGAGTGCTTTCCTCCTTATCCTCTTGAACTTCACCAATAGGGTCTAGCTTCTCTTCTTGAGCGGGTGAGTCCTTCAAGGATAGTCTCTCCATGTCTTCACCTAATGGTTCAATCTCTAAAACATTCTCAACAACCACATTAGATTCTTCAAATTTAACATGCATGGATTCTTCTATGGTAAGAGAAGATCTAATGAAAACTCTATATGCTTTGCTAGTAGAGGAATATCCAACAAAGATAGCCTCATAAGCCTTAGCATCAAATTTACCCAAATTATCCTTAGTATTTAAAACAAAACACTTGCATCCAAAAACTTTGAAATATGCAACATTAGGTTTTCTAGAATGATACATTTCAAAAGAAGTTTTGGAAGAATTCTTACATAAATAAATACGATTCGATATATAGCATGCGGTGTTTACGGCCTCGGCCCATAAATATTGAGGGAGGTCATACTCACTTATCATTGTCCTAGCCATCTCTTGAAGTGTTCTATTTTTCCTTTCTACAACTCCATTTTGTTGTGGAGTTCTAGGACAAGACGTTTTCATGCTTAATTCCCTTTTTATCACAATAAGTCATGAAGAGTTGGTTAATAAACTCACCACCTCTATCACTTCTTATTCTCAAAATCGGAAAACCCTTTTCTTTTTCAACTCTTTTTCGAAAAATCTTAAAATGAGAAAAAGTTTGATCTTTATTTTGCAAAAAGAAAACCCAAGTAAAACGGGAGAAATCATCAACCAAAACAAATGCAAATCTACTTCCATTTAAACTTTTAGTTTTAGTTGGTCCAAAAAGATCCATATGAATTAATTCTAAAGGCCTAGTTGACAAGATATCCTTGATTGGTTTAAAGGAAGACTTGGTTTGTTTCCCAAGTTGGCACGCACCACAAATGCGGTCTTTCTTAAAATTCAAGCAAGGTATACCCTTCACTAATTCCTTTGAATTAATCCTAGAAATATGGTCAAAAGATGCATGTCCTAATCTTCTATGCCAAAGCCAAGAATTTTCATCAAAGCATTCAAGCATTTAGTAGAACAATCTAAATTAAGCATGTCAATAATATAAACATTATTATCACGAAAACCGGTGAGAATACAAAGATCGGATTTAACATCAAAAATCTTGCAAGAAGTATCATCAAAAACAACTTTAAGTCCACGATCACAAAGTTGGCTATGCTAAGCAAATTATGTTTTAAACCATCTACTAAAACAACATTCTCAATAATAGGAGATGCACCAATTTGAATGTTACCTATACCGATGATAGTTCCTTTGGAGTCATCCCCGAAGGTGACGGTGCCACCTTCCATGTACCTTGATAGGGTTGTGAAGTTGTTGATATCCCATGTCATGTGTCTTGAACAACCACTATCAAGGTACCACCGCTCCCTACGTCTTGGAGCTTTGGTGTGTACCTACATCAAACAATTTAAGACTTGATTTTGGTACCCACATTTTCTTGGGTCCTCTAGGGTTAGTGTCATGAACCCAAACAATATTATTTGTTCTATTTAGTTGATCATAGCAAAACTTAGCTAAATGTCCATTCTTACCACAATATGTGCATCTATACACTCTACCATATTTAAAAGCATAGTGGGTGTGTGATTTGTGAGCATGAGAATTTTGAGCATGAAAGATTTAGCATGAGGAGTGTTATTTGTAGTGTGAGCATGGGGAGTCTTAGCATGTGAAGTGTTAGCATGTGAAGTGTGCTTTTTAGAAAACATGTTCTCAAGTTTCTTAGTATTGAAAGCACAATCATTTAAAACTTTTTCGAAATCATTCATTTTGGATTTAAAGAAGAAATTTCTTGTATATCAATAATAGGAGATTTTGCCTTACAAGAACTCTTGTAGGCACAAAATTCTTTTTGCATGGAAATGAAATTAGAAGAAATATCATCTTTTTCTTTAAAAACAATGGCAAGTTGATTCTTAAGAAAAGTAACTTCTTTTTGCAATTTTAAGCATTCAAGTTTCTTGTTATCATAAGTTTCAGAAAGTTCTACAAAGGCATGTACTAGAACTTCCTTACTTAGTTCATCATCTTCATCATCAAGGGATTGAGGGGTTACCTTAGGTGTGCTTGCCATGAAACACATGTTAGCTTGATCCACCTCCTCTTCGGACTCGCTTTCCGAATCCCATGTTGCTTTGTAGGCTTTCTTCTCCTCCGGCTTCTTTGGCTTGAAGGAGGAAGTCATCTTCTTCTTGAACTCCGGACAATCCGCCATGATATGTCCGGGTTTGCGGCAATTATAGCAAATGATCCTCCGCTCCTCTTTGCCTTCGAATTTTCTCCGGAAGTTGAACTTGTTCTTTCGGTACAACCTCTTGACATTCCGCACAAGTAGAGTTAGCTCCTCATCTTCTTCTTCGTCTTCGTCATCGTCATCATTGGTGGATGAAGTCTTGAAGGCTATGGATTTCTTCTTTGAAGTAGTGGCTTCTTCTCTTGCCTTCTTCTCCATCTCATGGGTCTTTAGTTCCCAATGAGACTAATGATGTCCATCTCGTCCTTGTCGTTCAACTCCTTTAAGGTGGTGGCCTTGATCTCCCATGAAGAAGGAAGCGCTCGAATCACTTTCCGCACCTTTTGATCGTTGGAGATGTCATCACCTAATGAAGAAAGACTATTAGTGATTTTAGTGAAACGAGTAATCATACTATCAATAGATTCTTCATCAAGCATTTTGAATGACTCATATTGGGACCTCAAGAGATCTATTTTAGCTCTCTTGACTTGTGAAGTCCCTTCGTGTGTGACCAATAAATGTTGCCAAATCTCATAGGCGGATTGGCAATGAATTACCCGTGTAAGGTCATCCTCATTCAAGGCGGTTAATAGGGAGTTTTGGGCTTTGGAGTTAGCCTCATATTCTCTAAAGTTGAAGTCGGTCCAAGTGCTCTCATCACTATCGGGTGCTACATAGGGTTTAGTCAAGGACTTGGCCACTAAGCTACCCAAAGATTGCAAAAATATAGTCATCCTAACCTTCCAAATTGGGAAATTAAGTCCATCAAATTTAGGAGGGTTTTGATGTTATCGATCATGTTTACTAGTGATGAATGAATGAATGAATGAATGTTGATTAGCAAAAATTAAGGATCTCTCTATGGATGTTAAGCCAAACCTAGAGTCCAAGCTCTGATACCAATTGAAAATCACCTAGAGGGGGGTGAATAGGTGATGAAGCTAATCAAAGGGCAATTTAAAATTTAAAGCTACAACAGTCACCAATCAAGAATCACAAGATGAATGCAAGCAAGTAAATATGACAATGATTATGATGAGCAAGAATAAGAGCAAGTATAGTAAAGTAAAGAGTGCAAGAAAGTAAACCAATCGCAAACACAAGGATATGTTATCGAGGTTCGAGCACCCAGCTCTACTCCCCGCCTTCCCCAGAAGGATTCTAGCTACTTCCACTATCACAAAGATCTCAATTACAATGGAGTATCCAACTCCACAATCTCAGTACAAGTAATTTCCTTGGTAGTCAAAAGACCACAAACTCTCTCTTTCAAATATCTCTTCCTTACAAAGGTCCTTAGAGAATATTGAGTAGGAATGAAGCTCTTGTTGTAAGTGAAGAAAGAGAATTAAATCAGAGAGTATTTGAAAACCCTTCAGAAAATCAGTGAGAAATTCAGCACAAAAACTAAGAAACAAGTCTCTTTTGAAAGCCTTAAACTTTTGAATTTTCTAGCAAAAATTGTTGTAACCAATCTCTCCCCAAACACCCCTATTTATAGGAGAGGGCTAGGGTTTAGGGATAAAACATAATTACTGATGTTTAGGAGGTAATTAGATCAAAATATATCCTTAAACGAATTTTTAAACACAAAAGACAAAAATAAACAGCTCTTAAAAATCTGCCCGTTCCTGTTCAAACGGTCAGATCGGTCGACTGGGCCGGTCGACCGGTAGCACAAAAATTCGACCGTTATAGGCTAGCGGTCGACCGACCCGGTCGACCGAGAAAACCTGTGAGCAAAAAAAATAGTCCGGTCGACCGCCCCGGTCGACCGACAGACATGCACATGGATACGTGCATCTGCCAGAACTTCGGTCGACTGGTCCGGTCGACCGGACCAGACTGACACAGACTCGGTCGACTGCCCCGGTCGACCGGATCAGGTCAAAAAACGATTTTAGAAAAGAAAACAAAGAGGATTTTGATTTTAACAAAAATACTTTTGAACAGGGAATAGTATAAAACATAAATATATATCTGTAGGCAAAAACTTGTATGCAAAATATTTTTGTATAATTTATAAGAAATTATTTTAGAATGAGCATGTGCGCAAAAACGTGTGTGATAGAGCTTCAAACCTATCCACTATTCTTTAACATACTATAAACTGAAAAGCAAATTACATGAAGACTTCTTGTGCTATCTTCAAGTCTTTGAGCCATCCAATGCCTTGTTAGAGCCTTCTCTTCTATGATCCTTCCTTGATGTGCAATTTGCCTTCCTTGCTTTGTGGAACTTAGAAGTTCTTGCAATAGCTAAGCGAATGGTCTCTAAACATGGTACAAACCTGAAACTTATCTTGAATAGAATCATTAGTACCAAATAGCACTAATTTGGTTTGTCATCATCAAAACACAAAACAATTGGAGAGTGTAACCTCTTGGGCCAACACATAATGAAGTCACGCTTGCGACAAAGCTAGACGCACACGGTGATGTGAGCGTATGAACACTATGCTAACACTTGTGACTAAGTCACGAACCTGGGGAAGTTAGATGCTCAAGACGAAGCGACGTATGAACGCCTTGCTAATGCATGCATCAAAGATTCGCTCGGGTGGGTTTAGTTGTAAAGCTCTCGCCTCCCGGTTGAGCTAATATAAACCCACAAGGTTAAGCCCGAAGTCTGGAGAAAGCCCTGGAGGTTGAGCCCGAAGGCTAACAACCACGAAGGCTTAGCCAATATAGTAATATTCCAGTGTTATAAACAGAACACATGCACATGAGTGGTCGTCTACACTATCACAAGCATCAGCCTACAGATACAAAACACACGCCCATAGAGATACAAGTACCGACTATACGTTATAACAATTATACAAACACCCACTTAATATAGCAACGCCCACCAAATAAACAAACATCCAGACATAATAACATGAACTTGCCTAAAGATAACGGTAGTCGCAACATAAAAATAGTACTCACAACAACCAAGAAATGATACTCGCAACACAGAAAATAGTTCTCGCCTAAATAATAACGGGCACGGCGAAAACTCCAGGGAAGTCGAAGGCATTAACGCGTAACACGTGAGGAGAGATAAAGTGTGGAAATAACAGAGAAATGTAGAGATAGATGAAGAGAGAAAGATAGAAAGTGTTTAGATAAAGAAAAAAGAAAATAGAGGAGAAGAAAGAAGTAAATAAAGAGAGAGTAAAGAGAAAGAAATAGAGATAATGGGTGAGTGGCAAAGAGCATGAGAGAGAGTGAGAGAAGAGAGGGGAGAGATAGAACGGAGAGGGGATAGAGAATCAGAGAAAAAGATAAGAAAGAGGAATATATGGGGGGAGAGAGAGTGAGTGCGTGAAAAAACAGAAAAGGATAGAAAGAGAGGAAGGATAGCTAGAAAAAATAAAGAAAATGGAGAAGGAGAAAGATGGAGAAGGAAGGGAGGGGAGTTGGCTGACGGGCCGAAGTGGTGGCCGGAGCCGGTGGCTAGGGACGACGATGCCCTCGCCAAAGGGGAGGGCAGGAGAAGGGAAGTGGTGGAGATAATGTTGGGGTGGAGCTGGTGGTGTGGGTGGTGTTGGTTGTGTGTTGGTGGGGCTTTGGTGGTCGATGGAGGTGGTGAAGATGGCAGTGTGTAACACTTGCCTTGATTAAAGCATTTCTTTTTCTAATTAATCATAAGGGTAATGGGATTAGTATGCATGCCTGATATCTTAGTAAGCCATGCGTATAATACGCGTATGGAGTAGACCCGTATTATACGAGTATTATACGGGTATGTATATACAAGTGTATACGTAAGTATTTATACGTCCATGTATACAGGTATAAGAATACTGCCCCATAGTCCACATCACCACCATCACTACCATGCTGGTATCCCATGGAGAGGGGAGAGGCATGGAGTTGATTAGATTGATGGGATGTTTAAAGGACACATGTCAAATTATTATGGAGGGACACGTGTCAAATTATTGTGGAAGGACACGTGTCAAAATTATTGTGGAGGGACACGTGTCAAAATATTGTGGAAGGACACATGGCACGTTCCTATGGAGGGACACATGGCATGTTCCTATGGAGGGACACGTGGCATGTTCTATGGAGGGACACATGGCACAATCCTATGGAGGGTTTGAAGCTATAAATAGAAGGGAGTGAGGAGGATCAAAGACTTTGGATAAAAAACACTCTCTCCCTCTCCTTTCCAGCAGCAGCAAGGAGGGCAACAGCAAACAGCAACAACAAAGGCAACAACAACAAACAGTTAGAAACAGCCAAATCAGGCCATACAACTTCATAAGTGAGTAGAACATGCTAATCTTAACAGCATAAATGAGTAGAAATGAGTAGGAAATGAAATAAGCATATGAGATATGCAAGTATTGACCCTATGTATATTTTGGGATCATGTGTTTTCAATTCCGCAAATACTTGTTACTTTTGTCTACGAATTCATGATATTTCTACATATCTTGCATATTGATATGGTATGATGTTATTATGTTTTGGAGGAAGGGACCGGGTTGAACCGGAGGCGTAGAAGGGGAGATTATATATATATTTTGTATGTTTCGGAGGAAGGGACCGGGTTGAACCGGAGGCGTAGAAGGGGAGAGTTTACGGAGGAAGGGACCGGGTTGAACCGGAGGCGTAGAGGGGAGATTACGTTGTATGTATGTGTATATGATGATGAGATAGAAGTCCTATGATTTAATCATGCATGATTCTTTAACATCAAATCTGGAATAGCTTCTTAACAGGCTATTTTTATGTAGGTTAGTCGACTAAAGTCCGGAATTGGTCGACTATAGGTGTGATACTTTAGGCAGATAACTGCTGATATAGCAGGATTAGTCGACTACAAACAGACTGTAGTCGACTAATCCCAGATACAGAGAGTAAACAGAAAGTTAACAATCTATTTTTGACAGAGTTAGTCGACTATAACCGACTTACTAGTCGACTAATATCTTGTTTAGTCGACTATAACCGATTTACTAGTCGACTAATATTTTGTATTAGTCGACTACACCAGGAGGGTAGTCGACTATAGGTGATCTACAGAAAGTAACACAACTTTTGACAGTTTTAGTCGACTATAAGAAATTTCAAGTCGACTAGTACTTGAGTTAGTCGACTATACCAGAAAGGGTAGTCGACTACATGAGTCCCTAGCTGCCAGTAGAGAAGCAGGTACATGTGAAGCAGAATTAGTCGACTATAGCTCCAGAATTAGTCGACTTACAGGTGGTATTAGTCGACTATAGAGTGGCCTAGTCGACTAGTAAGGCATCATTACTGTGTTCTGTTTTGGTTCATGGTGAATTATGAGATCCTATAAAAATAGTATATCGATACTCATGTCAACCGGATAATTTAGCCATGTATGCCTACTTGATAAGCACATTTAAATATTGTTTTACTCACTGAGCCGTCAAGCTCACTCTATTCTAACTCCACCTACAGGTTTGGACAAGGGCAAGGGACCCGCTTAAGGGCAATTGAGCGAGACAAGCACCCCCAGAACCATTGTATTAGAAGTCACTTTTGTTATGTATATGATTGTGTATAACACGTGTACTTTTAGATGGGTATTACTTTTGAACTGTAATTCCTAAAGGACTTGATGTACTTTTAGACTCTTAATTGTATGAACATATGTTTTGACATGAAAATGAAGCCTGTGTCCTTATGGATTATCGAACTATAGATGTCTGTATGATAAGTCTCGAGTAGATCATACATGTTATCTGATGTATATGTTGAAGTATTTTATACTGATGGGTCCCACGCTTGGATTATACGAAATGATTATGTTTAAATGGAAAATTTTTAACTGGGACCGTTACAGTTGGTATCAGAGCAAGGTTTAGAAGTAGAAGGAGTAAGAGATGATGAAATTGTTAGGTTTATACGTACAGACCTGTGATCATAATTAAGTAGTTGGTCTTATGTGACACGGAATGTATTAAATTATCTATGGAATCAGAGTTATTTTAAAGACATGAGATTTATGAGTAGGCTAAGGATAAGTATATTGCTTCTTGATGATAGCCGTATGATTGAGAATATGTCATGGACTTGAGATTGATACAACCTGTTTTGTTTACATATAGATGGGGGACTCCGATGTTTTCTGGTCAGTCTCTAGCCCCGACAGCTCAAGTGAGAGCTGGGTAGCGGACTCCATGGACTGGGGGTACGAGTCGGACGAAACTGACCCAGTAGAACAATTGTACCCCTAAACTGGGTAGATTGTGAGGAAGTCGAGTCGCAGGCATCTAACAAGCCTGAAGCAACCCATGTTGACACGGGTAGTTGTGTGGGAGATTCTGTTGAGATAACAGGGACGGAGCCCTCGAGCACGGTAAAGGAAGGAACCCGAAGAGGTTTACTTACGGAGGCGTCTTTTGGAACGAAACGTGGGAAAAGGATATGGACCTCTACGATGACTTAGACAACTGGTGCTGCGCCGGGGACGAATCATCGGAAGAAGACCCCGAGGAGGATATGGACAATAACAACAGCACTAGCGGAGATCCTAGTGGGGATACCCCACCCTGTGAGGGGTGAATCTTGGAACTGACACTTTTGATGTATATGTGTATATAGGCCTAATATGCTAGGTAATGGATATCCTTAGGCTTGTTGTATATACCCTAGCATATATCTTATGAATGCACAAGGGTTAGTCCGGATATTCCAGTAGGTAGGTATGTCGGTATGACACCTTTTGTATCCATGATGGATGTAACTATATATACATATATAACAAGTTGTTTGTTTTCAAAGGTGACGTTATTAGTATGACAGCATGAGAATAAAGTTTTATCCCTACTCGTTCCTAATGGTGTAATGTGTTGATAAGACGCCCTTATATTTATATAGGGAGAACGCATGATTTGAACCAACCACCACTCGAGGAATCCCTGTCGCTCGATACGACACACTACAGCGAGATGAGGAGCGCACACCCTGCGGGTAATAATGAAGACTCTGAAGTTCGAATAAGAGAGAATGAGGAAACTCCGGGGGTGATGCGGAGTGGCTCGCACAATTAGTGAACAGGGCGAGCAATAACAATTCCCACCGAGCACTGGAGCAGTTTCAGAAGATGAAATCGCCCGTATTCGAAGGGAAGGCGGACCCTCTACAAGCCGAAGCGTGGCTTCTACAAATAGAGAAGATTCTAGAAGTTATGAGCTGCACTGATGAACAAAAGGTGTCCTTCTCTTCTTTTATGTTCCAAAAGGAAGCGGAACATTGGTGGAGGGCAGTGAAGCAGAGTATAAAGAATACAAGGGAACTAATTACCTGAGAATTCTTGGTGAACAAATTCACTGAGAAATACATTCCGGAGACAGCCAGAGATAAGATGGCAACAGAATTCTTGGAACTCCATCAAGATTCTATGAATGTATCCCAATATGATCAGAAATTCACTCAGCTATCCAGGTATGCTGATGCTTTGGTTAGGAGTGAAGCAGAAAAGACAAAGAGGTTCGTGTAAAGGGCCTAAGATCAGATATTCAGGGCCGGCTGATTCCATTGCAACTGAGAAATTATCTCCGCAGTAGTAAAGAGCTTTGGAGGTGGAAATGGACATACAAGAAGGTCAGGGAGAATGGGTGGAAGAAATTCCCAATTCTAAGCGCCCCCGTTATCAAGAACCTCATATGAGGACGGTATCAGGACCCGCCAGCAGCAGCAGAGGATCTGGGTTTAACACCTCTTTTTATAGAGGAGGAGGAGCCAGAGGTGGGAGAACGTGGCTGAGGAACAGAGACACTCCCTCGAAGACACAAGCTACCTCTGCGTCCCATCCCAGAGTCACGGAGGCTCCTTGGTGTCAGAGGTGTAGAATACATCATTTTGGAAACTGTCTCCCAGACAGGTCTTGTTTAATTATGGAGGAGTGGGACATCTAAGGAGAAATTGTCCGACAATGCGTGGAAGCCAAGGACCGAGTAGAGGAAGTGGAAGGCCGATCATGAGGACGAATTCTTCCAGAGGACAAGCCAGTAACTCCATGCCACCCAGTAATGCCCCACGTTCTGCTGCAAACCCAGTCATCGGTTCAGCAACCTCGGGTGCAAGGTAGAACCTTCGCATTAAACCACCGAGAAGCAATGGCCTCAAATGCAGTGGTGGAAGGTATGATCTCCGTATCAGGACATATTGCTCATACATTATTTGACCCTGGAGCTACTCATTCATTCGTATCTAGTGCTTTTGCTTATAAATTAAATCAAGAATCAAAACCCCTAGGATTTCAATTGGTTGTGTCTACACCTATGGGGGAGAATTTGATAGCTAGCACTAGATATACGCATTGTGAAGTAACAATTGGAGAAATGAAGACCTTTGTTGATCTGATTCAGCTAGGCGAAATGGAGTTCGATGCCATACTAGGAATGGACTGGTTGTCTGCCAGTGGTGCTTATGTGGATTGTAATAAAAAGAGGATTATCTTTAAAATGGAAGGGATTCCGGAGTTTATTTTTGAAGGAGAGAAAGTTAATTATGATATACCTCATATATCAGCCATCAAAGCCACCAAGTTATTGAAGCAAGGGTGCCAAAGATTTCTGGCTTCGGTGTTGGATACCACCAGGACTGATACAAATATTAAGACTATTCCAATTGTGAATGAGTTCCCTGATGTGTTCCCGGAAGACTTACCAGGTCTACCCCCAGATCGGGAAGTCGAATTTACAATAGACATAATACCCGGTACTGCCCCAATTTCTAAAGCACCGTACCGTATGGCCCCTGCAGAAATGAAAGAACTTAAAACTCAATTGCAGGACTTATTAGACAAAGGTTTTATTCGGCCAAGTATATCTCCCTGGGGAGCACCTGTCCTATTTGTAAAGAAGAAGGATGGGAGTATGAGACTATGTGTTGACTACCGGGAATTGAATAAGGCAACTATCAAGAATAGGTACCCTCTCCCTCGAATTGATGACTTATTTGATCAATTGCAAGGGTCTTGTGTATTTTCTAAGATAGACCTTAGATCGGGGTATCATCAGTTGAAGATTAAATCTGAAGATGTGCCCAAATCAGCTTTTCGGACAAGATATGGACACTTTGAATTTCTAGTTATGCCTTTTGGACTCACTAATGCCCCGGCAGCATTTATGGACTTAATGAATCAGACGTTTCAACCATACTTAGACCAGTTTGTAGTGGTATTCATTGATGATATTCTGGTCTATTCAAAGAATACGGAAGATCATGAAAAACATCTTAATATTGTCCTTCAAATCTTGAGAGAGAAGCAACTCTATGCAAAGTTGAAGAAATGTGAATTTTGGCTAGAGCAAGTAGGGTTTCTAGGCCATATTATATCCAAGAAGGGATATCAGTAGATCCGGTAAAGATCGAAGCAATCCGAGACTGGCCTAGACCCACTAATGTTACTGAAATTCGAAGTTTCTGGGATTAGCAGGGTACTACACAGAAGATTTGTAGAAGGATTTTCTTTAATTGTGGCACCAATGACCCAATTAACTAAAAAGAATAAGAAGTTTGCCTGGGGAGAAGATCAAGAAAGGAGTTTCCAGGAGGTTAAAGCCAGACTGACATCTGCCCCTGTCTTAATTGTACCTTCGGGGACTGAAGGATTTGTCATCTTTAGTGATGCATCAAAGCTGGGATTGGGATGTGTTTAATGCAACATGGAAAAGTTATTGCCTATGCATCCCGACAATTGAAGACCCATGAAAGAAATTACCCCACTCATGACTTGGAATTAGCCGCTGTGATCTTTGCTTTAAAGATCTGGCGACATTACTTGTATGGAGTGTCTTGTGAAGTTTTTACTGATCATAAGAGCTTGAAATACATCTTCACACAAAAGGAACTGAATATGAGGCAGAGGAGGTGGTTAGAACTAATAAAGGATTATGATATTACTATTCAATACCACCCTGGGAAGGCCAATGTAGTGGCTGATGCTTTGAGCCGGAAATCAGGAGGGACCCTGGCCACCCTGATGACTCGACAAGCAAGGATATTAAGAGATCTAGAAGAAATGCAAATAGAATTACGAGTCATGAATTCTTCAAATCCCGAGTATCAATTGAATCAAGTGAGTATCCAAATTAATCTATACGACAAGATCAAAGAGGCACAAGAAGAAGATTATGAAGAAAGTGCAAGAAGGAGAACTCAAGGAGTTTCAAATAGAGGGGAATGTACTAAGGCTTGGACGCAGATTATGTGTGCCAGATGTAGCAGAGATCAAAGAAGAAATAATGAAGGAAGCTCATAGTACACCTTATACAGCTCATCCCGGAAGCACAAAGATGTATCAAGACCTGCGTCATAACTTCTGGGGGATGGAATGAAGGAGGACATTTCTAATTTTGTCCACAAATGTTTAGTCTGTCAACAAGTAAAGGCTGAACATAAGAAGCCCCCAGGTTTGTTAGTACCTTTATCTATTCCTGAATGGAAGTGGAGTCAAATTGCTATGGATTTCGTCACTGGACTTCCTCGGACGTCCCAAGGACTGGATACAGTCTGGGTAGTGGTAGACAGACTCACCAAATCTGCCCATTTTCTACCTATCCGGATCAATTATTCAATGGAAAGACTGGCTCAGGTATATGTTCGAGAGATAATTCGATTACATGGAGTACCTGAATCCATTGTATCAGATCGGGACCCAAGATTCCAATCCAGATTCTGGAAAAGTTTGTCCAGAGCTATGGGCACTAACTTACAACTCAGTACAGCAGCCCACCCCCAAACGGATGGACAGTCAGAAAGGACCATTCAAATATTAGAAGATATGTTGAGAACTTGTGTACTGGATTTTGGGGGAAGTTGGGACAACTATTTACCCTTAGTGGAGTTTGCTTATAATAATAGTTATCAATCCACTATCGGTATGCCTCCATTTGAAGCATTGTATGGGAGGAGGTGTAGATCACCAATCTGTGGGAGGAAGTTGGGGATAGAAGACTGTTTGGCCCCGATGTAATTCAAGAGGCTACGGAGAAGATCAAGCTAATCAGGAAAGGATGAAAGCAGCCTAGAGCAGACAAAAGCTTATGCAGACAATCGTCGCCGACCACTGGAGTTTGAGGTAGGGGATAGTGTTTTTCTAAAAGTATCTCCCATGAAGGGAGTGAGACGCACTGGTAGTAAGAACAAATTAGCCCCTAGATATGTGGGTCCGTTTGAGATACTGGATATAATTGGACCAGTTGCTTATCGTTTGGCCCTACCCCCTGCCTTAGAAAGGATGCACAATGTATTTCATGTATCTCAGTTGAGAAAGTATGTGCCCGATCCTGCTCATGTCATCTCCTATGAACCCCTGCATATGATAGAAGACATGTCTTACACGGAAGAACCAGTACAAATTCTTGATCGCAAGGAGAAGCAATTGAGAAGCAAAAAATATTTCCTTGGTCAAGGTTTTATGGAGAAATCAAAACATAGAAGAAGCCACTTGGGAACTGGAAGAGGAGATAAGAAAGCCTATCCACATTGTTCCAAGGTACGTTAAGTTTCGAGGACGAAACTCCCATAAGGAGGGTAGAATGTAACACTTGCCTTGATTAAAGCATTTCTTTTTCTAATTAATCATAAGGGTAATGGGATTAGTATGCATGCATGATATCTTAGTAAGCCATGCGTATAATACGCGTATGGAGTAGACCCGTATTATACGAGTATTATACGGGTATGTATATACAAGTGTATACGTAAGTATTTATACGTCCATGTATACAGGTATAAGAATACTGCCCCATAGTCCACATCACCACCATCCTACCATGCTGGTATCCCATGGAGAGGGGAGAGGCATGGAGTTGATTAGATTGATGGGATGTTTAAAGGACACGTGTCAAATTATTGTGGAGGGGACACGTGTCAAATTATTGTGGAAGGACACGTGTCAAAATTATTGTGGAGGGACACGTGTCAAAATATTGTGGAAGGACACATGGCACGTTCCTATGGAGGGACACATGGCATTTCCTATGGAGGGACACGTGGCATGTTTCCTATGGAGGGACACATGGCATGTTCCATCCTATGGAGGGTTTGAAGCTATAAATAGAAGGGAGTGAGGAGGATCAAAGACTTTGGATAAAAACACTCTCTCCCTCTCCTTTCCAGCAGCAGCAAGGAGGGGCAACAGCAAACATCAACAAAAAAGGCAACAACAACAAACAGTTAGAAACAGCCAAATCAGGCCATACAACTTCATAAGTGAGTAGAACATGCTAATCTTAACAGCATAATGAGTAGAAATGAGTAGGAAATGAATAAGCATATGAGATATGCAAGTATTGACCTATGTATATTTGGGATCATGTGTTTTCAATTCCGCAAATACTTGTTACTTTTGTCTACGAATTCATGATATTTCTACATATCTTGCATATTGATATGGTATGATGTTATTATGTTTTTGAGGAAGGGACCGGTTGAACCGGAGGCGTAGAAGGGGAGATTATATATATATTTTGTATGTTTCGGAGGAAGGGACCGGGTTGAACCGGAGGCGTAGAAGGGGAGATTTTACGGAGGAAGGGACCGGGTTGAACCGGAGGCGTAGAAGGGGAGATTACGTTGTATGTATGTGTATATTGATGAGATAGAAGTCCTATGATTTAATCATGCATGATTCTTTAACATCAAATCTGGAATAGCTTCTTAACAGGCTATTTTTATGTAGGTTAGTCGACTAAAGTCCGGAATTGGTCGACTATAGGTGTGATACTTTAGGCAGATAACTGCTGATATAGCAGGATTAGTCGACTACAAACAGACTGTAGTCGACTAATCCCAGATACAGAGAGTAAACAGAAAGTTAACAATCTATTTTTGACAGAGTTAGTCGACTATAACCGACTTACTAGTCGACTATATCTTGTTTAGTCGACTGTAACCGATTTACTAGTCGACTAATATTTTGTATTAGTCGACTACGCCAGGAGGGTAGTCGACTATAGGTGATCTACAGAAAGTAACACAACTTTTTGACAGTTTTAGTCGACTATAAGAAATTTCAAGTCGACTAGTACTTGAGTTAGTCGACTATACCAGAAAGGGTAGTCGACTACATGGAGTCCCTAGCTGCCAGTAGAGAAGCAGGTACATGTGAAGCAGAATTAGTCGACTATAGCTCCAGAATTAGTCGACTTACAGGTGGTATTAGTTGACTATAGAGTGGCCTAGTCGACTAGTAAGGCATCATTACTGTGTTCTGTTTTGGTTCATGGTTGAATTATGAGATCCTATAAAAATAGTATATCGATACTCATGTCAACCGGATAATTTAGCCATGTATGCCTACTTGATAAGCACATTTAAATATTGTTTTACTCACTGAGCCGTCAAGCTCACTCTATTCTAACTCCACCTACAGGTTTGGACAAGGGCAAGGGACCCGCTTAAGGGCAATTGAGCGAGACAAGCACCCCCAGAACCATTGTATTAGAAGTCACTTTTGTATGTATATGATTGTGTATAACACGTGTACTTTTAGATGGGTATTACTTTTGAACTGTAATTCCTAAAGGACTTGATGTACTTTTAGACTCTTAATTGTATGAACATATGTTTGATATGAAAATGAAGCCTGTGTCCTTATGGATATCGAACTATAGATGTCTGTATGATAAGTCTCGAGTAGATCATACATGTTATCTGATGTATATGTTGAAGTATTTTATACTGATGGGTCCCACGCTTGGATATACGAAATGATTATGTTTAAATGGAAAATTTTTAACTGGGACCGTTACACAGTGATATGGGTAGATATGGATGTGGAGGGTGGTGAAGTGATGGCGGTGGATGATGGAGGAAGGAGAAGGGGGTGGTGGAGAATGGAGAGGGGAGGAGATGGAGGAGATGGAAATGTGGTGGAGGAGAGGTGGTGGTTGTGGGTTTTGATCAGTCAGAGAGGTAACCGAAAGGGAGTGACGGGGTGATCGACCGGAGTTGGGGGGAGGTCGTGATGGGGTTAGTATTGGCTGGCTATGTAAGGGGAGGGAGAGAGTGAGATTGGAGAGGGGGAGAGAGATTATAAGAGTGAGAGAATTTTAGAAAGGGAAAGAGAGGGGGAAGGATGCGTAGCTGGTCCCAGGAGAAAGAAGGGGAGAAGAAAAATGGGAAGAAGAAGAAGAAAGAAGAAGATAGAAAAGAGGAGAAGAGTGTAAGGAGTGGAGAAAAGAAAGATAAGAAAAGGGAAAAGAAAAGAAAAAACGGAAAGGAGGGGGAAAAAGAAAAAGAAAAAGGGAAAGAAAGATTTAAAGAAAGAAAAAGAAAAAGAAAAAGAAAAAGAGAAAATGGAATTGATTAAAAAATAAAAATAATAAGAATTAGAATAAAGATGATGGGTCGAGCCCTGGGCTCGAGCCCTGGGCTCGAGCTGGGCCCACAGATACAGGTATACCAGATAAAAATAAAAATAAATACAGAAAAATAGAATAAATGCAAGCAAAAATTCGGAACACGTATCCTGGGATGGAGTGTTACAAAACTACTCCTCTGCTGAGATTTTTCCCACTCGAAGTCAGCCCTTTTGCGGCTGGGATTTTTCCCACTCGGAAGACTGTGTCTGTATGCTCCGTAGATGGGAATTCTCCCACTCGGAGATGGCAATGTAGACTGGCCCACAGGCCCAATCTCGATTAGCCTACGAGAATCGAACCCTCCGCTATGAGATTTTCCCCACTCGAAGTCCTTACTCCGCTGCAGGGATTATCACTCTCAGAGCCCTAATTTGATGTTCTGCTGATAAGATTTTCCCTACTTGGAAATACAAACGCTAGCCTACGGGCTTACCTCATCCGACCCATGGGCGGATGAACCCCAGACAGTTTTCCTCTGTCGTGTCCACGGATTGCCACTCCGCTGCTGGGATTTCACTCACTTGGAGTAGACGCATCCAATCTATTGATGGGTTGTACCCCCACTTTAGGTCCCTACTAAGGTCACGCCTCTGTTGATGGAATTTCCCCCACTCGAAAGCAACTATGAACCCAACTCTGCTGATGTGATTTCCCCCACTCGGAGGCCCAACTCCGCTACTGGGATTTTTCCCACTCTTAGGTCTGTATCGCCACTCCGCTAATGGAGTTTCCCCCACTCAGAGTCAACAAATCTAATCTTTCAATGGGTGAGACCCCACTTCACGCCTTTTCCAATTTGCAGGTAAGTTCCAGTGAGTCTATAATTGCATGAAACATATGGTATATATTTGAGGATTTTCTTGTTTGGATTATCTCCTTGACATGCTAGCTTCATGTGATTAGAGACTGGAGATATCAAACATACCGGAGAAGCACAATCACCCAGGTATTATCCAAACAGTACCTTTGCGAGTGATTGCATGTATTACTCATCCCAAGATAACATAATTGTGTATGTTTAGCCTATAACCACACGAGTCATATGGTATATACATGAGGGTTTTTTTTGTTTGGATTATCCCCTCGATGTACTAGTTTCATGTTATTAGAAGCTGAATATATATAGCCTTATTAGCCAAATCTATTTAATTTACACATTAATTCTTACAATGCTACATCTAACGTTTAATTTAATCATTTCATTGCATGCTTGTATGTGGATTATCCCTTCACAGGGACCAGAGGGCATTTGTCCCCCTAGTAGTTTCCCTCTACCGGACACGAAACACAAATGCCAACCCACAGACCCGACTCCATTGTTGGGATTTCCCCCACCATGAGGACCTCTGCTGTGGGATTCCCCTATTTGGAGTCCCTACTCTACTGTGGGATTTCTTCCACTCAGAGTTCTACCCGATACCCCACTCCACTGCTAGGATTTCTCCCACCCGGAGGCCTAAAGTTTGCAGGTATCGCTGATGGGACTACCCTCACTCGGGAACAACACCGCAAGCTTACCAAACCATCCACATGCCAACAAGACCAACAATAAAGCAGACATGGTAAGATCTAAACAAATATTCCCATTCCAAAGGCATTTATATATGTTTTTACTTCAAAAATATTTCCATTCTGAATACATCCCTTCAAATATATATTTGATTATATCTAACAAGAGTAACACAAAATTTCATTATAGTTTGATGTATTTACACTTTTTTGAAAAGAAATATAGATGATCCCGATCCGATCATGCCATCCTAACGCTACGTATAGCCTCATCTTCGAACTCTGAGAGTATGTCCTACGAAGAACATCCGTCAGAAGGCATAATCTCATTGTTCATGCCACTGCCAAGAAGACCCCAGAAGAAGTTTCGAGAGATTTCTTCACAAAAATAAGAGATCCTTTAGATGAAGAACCTTCTCCTCTTCATCTGGGACACGGCCCCAAGGAAGGCAGACGGGCTTCGATAAGACATGCGAGGCAGCAATGTCCGACCAAGATGGAACCTTCAAGACACAAACCAGTGATGCTATCACACAACTGACCCATTGTTCCAAGAAAGAGGTTGGAGCTCTGGAAGGAGTACTTCATCGACGACGTCCCGACGAAAACACCCCTCATACTCCCTCCTATTGCTCGCTGCAAGAAGAGAGTCTCCGAGTGCGAGGTAGTAGTGTCCGATCAGAATAAAGACTCCAAGATAATCAAGATTATCGTGGAGTCGCATCCTCCTCCGTAACCGCCCACGACAACCCCTACTCTTATCTCATACACGCTATCAGGATAGAAGAACTTCAAGTTTCAAGATTGAATCTAGACCGGACAAGCCAGGGACCAATCGGTCAAGCCGACTTAAAGCAGAAACCCTCCATATCACTCCTGACCTCGGAGCCCTGTCATAACTACTGACATATTGTGGCAGACTCATCATAATGACTAACATATTGTGCCATCCATTCTCCATCCTATCCCTTTCTTTCCTCTACATGATGAAGAAGAAGGAAGACATAGCTATGGTGTCCCGATCTGGCGGGTACAGAGACGTCACTGTGACGTATATACGCAGGTCAAAGATACCCTTACGTATATACGCTAAGCATCAGTACAGGCAAGAATCAGAGTGCAGAAGCACAGTGATAATATACATTCCAATGGAAATAACACAGGTACATGGTTATCACAAAGAGTGATATAATATTTTAGGAATATTACATCACCAGAAAATAGAAAAGTACATCATATAAAGAGATATACAAAAGCTGAGAGGTGCTCATGAGCAGCAAGAGGGGTCTCGAGAACCAAACAGGAGAGGAAATGGGAGGAAGTGCTGGGACGATAATCCAAGCTTCTGCTACACTCCGATCGTCACAGAAGGATCCACTGTACATTCTGATCTGCTACAGCAAGGCCACCAAGGTCCGGTCTCTGGGATCTGGACATGAGAATCCAGGGTTGTCAGACGCAACCCTGCGAGTACATATAATAAAGCCAAATGACGTGCATAACAGGTACATGTGCGCATGATCAAATGATGTGGTCCATGTATGCAGGTACAAATAATAACAAATAACATAAGGGAAATTAAAGGAACGACAGTAAATTATGTATATCGATGAATCTGAAACTGAAAACATGCATAGAAGGCAGTGTAAAGAGCATAGGTACATATAAACATGTGGTAAATAAGTTAAACATGCAATAAATATAAGTATGAATAAAACTAGTTATACAAGCTCAGATTATGGATTCACGGGACAGATACATCAAGGGGATAATCCAAATAAGAAAACAATCATCTATATACTGCATATCTCATGTCGCCATCATCTGAATTTATACAACTTGAGTTACCCTAAAATAACAGAATTATAGTGTATCTGGAGTAATCATCATGTGTCATAAAGTAAGGTGTCAACTTAGGACATAACACTATAACTAGAGAATATAAAGGTGTGTTTATTTTAAGTTATCCAATAATAATAATCAGTACCGTTTGATATTTCAATCGCCTCCCTATCAGCGCCTCATATCACTGATAGTCCATACTAGAGTTCGCACTCTGTAGAATTTACTGTTGATACTCTAAAAAAGACAAGATTCCTAACTGGCCTGGACAATGTCTAATTTGTTGATATCTACAAAAGATAAGTGACAGACAAGCCGACGACCAGTTCTTCACCCATTTAAGAGGGAAGATATCAACAACTTGGACTCTACTAATCCAGTGTAGCAGACAGTAAGTCAAGAAAAGCTCGTGAGAAGGCCCAAGCAGGTCCAGAGACACTAAGTTAGCTCAACACTTAGTCTCGCACGAGCCCATGAGATAAGTCTCGCATAAGAAGCCAAAGTTGCTTAGCACCGCAGGAAGCTCCTTCACAGTCTTGCTGCGATCTAACTTACAGCTTCACACAGAAATATTCAGTTAACGCCGTAGAGAGTTAGCTTCGCTCGAAGCCCCATGCAGCTGCGCAAAAGGGTAACTGGTAGCTTCGCTACAAAGTTATCCAGTTCCAATGAAGAGCTTTCTTTTAACTTCGCCGGATGCTTCTCCCAGGTCCGCCATGAGCTCAACGCAACAACTCCGCTACGGGTCTTTTATGGTCACCTTTGACCGATCAAATCTCTAGATGAGATCAAATCTAATTGAGATCAAATTTGGCAGTTGTTTGTCATGATCTTTTAACTCTCCCAATCAAGTGAGAAGAACAGGAAAAATCTTTCAGTTATTGAAAAGAATCAAGGGCGTATCCCTCATTTAGCAGAGAGGATCAAGAGATCAGCACTACTTGCTATTCCTATCTTCGCAAAAGCTGTTTCTAGCCTCGCAACGAGGTTACTTTCCAGATGTAAAACAGATTGACTCAATCTGTTTCCAGATTTTCAGGGCGATTATACCCCTACTCCTCCTTATAAATAGCCTACCAGGGGCGAGAGCTAAAAAGGGAGAGGCTCGGAAAAAAAAGGAGAGACGGCTAAGGATAGGGATCTACTCTCTTGCTTCTAAGAATTCAGAGAATTACTTCTTTAATCAGGGTGCTAATACCCTAATATCTTTCCCCCTCTCAAGGAATTTTTGAAACCAGGCGAGAAGGAATTCCCAAGCAGAGGCAGCACGAGAAGTAACAAGAGGGCTCTACCGACCTCCGATTCCCCGAACCAGGTGGGAAGGGAATCCCATCAGGCGGCAGTCTGATTGTCTGATTGATCGCATCGTCAAAGGGATAAAGTCATCGCGCGCTGACCAGATTCCTACTGGTACATTTTCTCAGAAATCTCAGAGAAAATCTACCTGTAATTTTCTTTTCAATTACTTGTAATTTAGCTCCTCGATCTCTTTTGTAAGTTTTCCCCTTTGCAAAAATTAATGGAAAACAAGATGGCGATTCCGCTGGGGAGATCATTCTCCACTATTGACAATCAAGTGTCACAATGCGACGAACAAACCTTCGGGTCTACTGCTCAGTGCAAGGAAGTCGGCGTAGCCAGAACCCCTCTGGCTAATTCTTCAAAGCAAGTCTCTGTCGAGACAGATAAGGCTCTCCGCAAGCCTATTACGGTCTTCTAGCGCAACAAGGAGGGTCAGGATCTTGAGCCTGTTACCTTCGAAAACCTGATCGTTCATTTCGATCAAGGAAAATTTGAAGAGCTCCTCTCTGGAGGTGATCCAATGCTCGACTCACAGAAGCATAGGAAGGTCTCGGTGACCAAGGTTTCAGAGCAGAAACCACTCATAAAAAGGGTACGTGACAAGAGCCGACGATGTATTTCAAAACAAATACGTTAAGCCTCAGTACATTAATTCAAATAAATAGGATTTATCAATTATTCCAGTTAGAAGAAATCAAATACAAAATGTCACCAAGGTTTCACTTATTACAACATCACAGAAAACATAACCATAAAAGTCTCTCACACATGGGAATCAAAATCTGCCTACTGGAAATCAGTAAGGTGCTCGAAGTATTCCTACTCCTGCAAAGTCTCTGGATCCGAACCTGAGCAAGCAAACTCAAGGTCGTCAATAGCGACCAAAGTGAGTGATAAAAAGAGGGGATATAAAGAAAACATGCAAAATCTAGCAACACATGCATAATCAAGTATAGTTATCATACTATTGTCTAGCATATACAATCCATGGCAAAGCACAGTGATATACATTATATAACCATTTATTACTACAACATATCCTATGTAAAGTCATGTTGTAAAGATGTCCTATGTATGTCTATTCTTATTGTCTAGTAATTTGAAACTGATAGTTGAAGACGGGTATCTATATTTTAGATGGGTATCGTATATACCCGGACCACGGCCTCAGTTTTCTAGCGCTGAACCAGGCGTACCGCTAGGTACTCAGTAACAGTAACAGTAAAACTATAAATAATAGACAGCGAACAGATGGGATGCCAGTCATCCCCCGGAAACCCTGCAGTGGAACCCTCTTTCAGTTGCGCAACCTTTATCCTAGGTCCACCCAAAATATCGATACCGTCTCCTCTATCAATTTTCACACCCGGTGTAAGTTATCTGATAATCATGTCATATAAATCACTGGGCATAAACAGTAACAGTAGTAATGACAGTGTAACAGTAGAACAATAATATATTTTCCAGTGATTTGATAACATAATCTATCTCATCATTTACAATTTTAAACAATTTCAGATTTCTAGAAAACCCAACAATCACTTTAATAGCTTACCATTTAATAATAGAAATAAACAAACATTTCATAATAAATAAAAATAATAATACTTATAAAGTGAGTAAAAGAACTCTCACCTGGGCTTATCGCGTGTCCAAACACCAATTTGAAGAATCTACATTAATATATATATATATTCGAATTAGAATTTATCGAACTTTGCATATGTCGAATTTTACATGAAATATTCTATTTATTCAGTATTTTAAATCAAATATGGACAATCCAGATCTTTAAACAAGATTGCATAATGAAGTATAGAGTTTATGGGATTTTTTAGATTTTTATTTACTGTTTTTTGTGTTGTTCAAATGATTTAAAACATGTAATTTTCTTAACGGGTCTGAAAGTTATAATAGAGGGTTTCAACTTTGAAGGAAGTGTTTCAGTCCAATATGATTTGCAATTAACCCCAAAATTTTTCAGTAGATACTAGGGGTTATCTAGATATTTATCCCTATTTTTATTTATTTATTTTTAAATTTTAATATAGCAAAAATTATTTTTCAATAACCTAACGAGTCTGTTTTTGTATTTGGGTTGGGTTAAATGAATTCAAACCCAAAATCTGTGGGCTGAACTGAAATTGGACTCTGAAACTGGGCTGCAGAATTTATTTGTACTTTTTCTCTCTTTCTTTTCTGCTTTCTGGTCGGCCCATTGGCCAGGCCCATTCTCCGTTTTTTTTTTTATGAAGTGGGCCTGAGCCTGGCCCATTGAGCCAAACCCAGTTTCTGTTTTCTTTTTTTTTTTTCTCCTTTTGGGTTGGGGTCAGTGCGGCCCAATCTTTTCTTCCTTTTTTTTGTTTGGCTCTGGCCCAGTAGCTGCCCAGGCCACTGGCCTGGGCTAACCGGGTGCGGGTCTGCACCCGGGTCGGGTGCAGACCTAGCTGCATAGACCCGGCTTGGGTCTGTGCAGCCCCTTCTGCTCTCGGTCTTTGGCCGAGAGCAGTTTGCTTCTTTTTTTTTCTTTTTCAGTTTAATTTTATATACATACATACATACTATATATATACCTATATAGATAAACTTCGAATCTTCTTAATTTTTCTCCATAAATAAATACATTGATACATTTTCTTATATATTTAATTTAGATTGTTAGGGTTAGGTTCTAAAATTTTCTTTGTGGAAGGAAATTTATTTATTTGCTTATTTATTTAATATGCACTATTTGATTCAAACCAATTCTTTTCTTTTAATATTCCAGAATTTCTCCCTTTTTTTTCCTTAAAGTTTTCTATAATTTAATTGGGGTACTAATTCATTACTTATATAGGTTTTATTTAAACAAGGGTGATGTAGTAATGATTCCTGGAAAAATAAATCTAAGCATGGTAAATTAAATTTAATTGATTTTTTCATACATTTATTTTATTTATATATATATTTATATATATTGGATGAGATCAAAATTCATGCCAAGAAGAAATTTAAACATGGTACATCATAAATTTATAATTCATTAATTATCTAGATCTTAGGGGAATTTTACGTTTCATAAGAGAATTTTTTTTTTACACGATAGATTATTAAATTCTAGTTCAACAATTTAATCTAGATAAGAATTCTTGTTGGAAAATAAGAAAACAAATCAAATTATGACACTTTAAAATAAAATTTTACTTCATAAAAATTTAAACCTACTTGAATAGATTCCCTTCGTCTTCTCCTCAATCTCTATGCCTCGATCACGTTCTTCCATCACGATCAGTTCCAAGAAGCGGTGAAGGGATGAGGAAGAATGCTGGGTTTAGATTTCTTTCTAACTATCGCTCTTTTCTTTCTTTCTTTTTTTTGTAAAGAAACAGGAGACAAGAGTTACAGTAATATAATAGGATAGAATCTTTTAGATTAGGATTTTTTTGCAATCATTTTGTAAGATAAGAATCCAGGTTGTTAAGATAAAAAATCGGGTTGTTAGGAAATAAATCCCTAAAAGATCTCTTGAGATCTTTCAACTAGAAATTTGAATTTTAAATTTGACTTTGAGTTTGTTTAAATAATTTAGATCTCCTACTTAACCACACGCCAATGTGGCATTATGGTTTAGGTGTTAGGATTTAGTACAAGGAACAGAGTTCGAAATTTGGCATAAACAAATATATATATATATATATATATATATATATATATATATATATATATATATATATATATATATATATATATTATTTTATTTAAGGTATTACAACACAAGAGTATTACATTCTACCTGATTGTAAAATCAAAGAGTTAAGAGATTACCTTGTAGCTTCGGGCTAACGGGTCATGTCCATGAGGAGGAATGCGATGAAAACTTTTCGGTGTTTTATTTAGTAACAAAGAATTGTGCTCGTTTTTTAGTTGAAAAGAAGAATGGAGAGAAGGAAAGTGATTAAAAGAGAAATTGCAAATTTGGAGAAGGCTTTGGAGAAGGTGATTAAAAAAGCTTGAAAATTGTTTGGTTGATTTTAATATAAGAAGGAGGAGATCTGGGCTCACTAGTTTTTTACTCAACAATGTACTTATCTCAAGGACATTTCGGTTGCATCACTTTTATTATAAACCAAAAACCTTTAGTTTCTTTTATTGTCCAAGTAAAATAATAAGATCGTTTCATTTAAATCTTAAGCCCTTTGTTACAAATTATTAAGAAGTGAATGTTAAACCATCAAGCGGAAAGAAGCAAGTATGAAATAAAAATAGTTCAAAGAAATTTGTGCTTTAAAGGTCCAAGTTTAAAATAAAGAAATCCTCATGTGCTTTCAAGAACAAAGTTTTAACTAAGGTATTTTCTGATTCAAAAAGTGTTGCTTTTATGAAAATTAGTCAAGAGAGAGGTGATAGAAGAGGTCCATTAGTGAGCCCGAAAAACGAATTAGCTACTCATTATGAACTGAAAACAAACAAGAGAATGACAAGTAAACTTGAACATACCGAATTCGAGTTGAGTTGATCAAGCAAGTGGAAGCTCCTTTGATTGTCACTTCAAAGACGAATTACACACTCACTTCCACTCTTCTCTCTGGTGTTTGCACTGAACTACAAATTATAAAACAAAAATACAACTTCTATACTATCTAACAAAGAGCCTAAATCCTTAAAGAATAAACAAAAATTCTAATCCTAGTTTTCTCTCCCTTCTTCTCTGTTGAAACTGATATTTATAAGGAAAAACCAGAGGCGGGAGATAGTAGAAAGATTAGGGAAGCAAACGCTCCCCCCAACCATTTTAACAAAGCCGTGAAAACGCGGCCCTAGCCGCGTTTCCACGGCCCTAGTGTTGGCCAGATGGCCACACCTAAGTGGTGGAACTTCCCTCTTTGGTGATTCGCCCATATCTTCTGCTGGTTTTCTCGTTTCTGCTCCAGGATTTGACGATACAACCTTTGATTGTTGGTTTTAACCGCTTGATTTGGAAGGATTCTTTTCAACCGGTTTTCAACCTCTCCGATATGCCAAGATTTTGTCCTGATTCCTTGATTTCAAATTATCTGAATTAAATCAGAATTTGGTGGGCTTTTGGGCTTGTTTTTCTTTCCTTTCTTTTAGCAATTGGGCCTACATTTACAAAGAAAAAAAGACTTATTAATAGATTTATTAGATAAAAAGTATGGTAATGTGACAATGTATATGCAATATATGTGACTGATCACTACCCACCTAATAACTCCCACGTCGCTTCTTTCCCGGAGATCGCCTGCCCCAAGACACCAAAACAAGTGGGATGATCTGCTTCTTTCTTCTTTGTAGTTCGGTCCAGAATAGCCATAGGTATTTTAGTATAGGATAAATCCGCCGAAGCTCTAGCTCAGTATGATCCAAAACATGATTGTCATCTCGGACATACCTCCTCAACTGAGAAATATAGAAGACATCATGCACGCATCCAAAGATGGGAGTAACGCCAGTCTATAGCCACTTCCCCCAGACGCTTCAGAACCTCAAAAGGTCCAATGAACCTGGGACTCAGCTTCCCCCGACTACCAAACCTGATCACTCCTTTTGTTGGGAGATATCTTCAAAAAACTTATCTCCCGCCTCGAATACCAGCGGCCTCTGCTCAAATCGCCCACTATTTCTGTCTACCTAAGCTGCCTTGAGGCGCCCGCGGATGACCTTAACTTTCTCCACAGTCTGGACTATAATTTCGGCCTCAATAGCCGCCTATCACCAATGTCGTCCCAACATAAAGGAGACCTACACTTCCTCCCATACAAGGCTTCAAAAGGCGCCATCTTAATACTAGCCTGGTAGCTGTTGTCATAAGCAAACTCCGCCAAGTGTAAATGATCCTTCCAAGATCCTTTGAAATCTAGCATGCATGCTCTCAACATGTCTTGAGAATCTGAATCGTCCGCTCTAATTGTCCATCAGCCTTCGGATGATATGCAGTGCTGAACTTCAAGCGGGGTCCCAAACTTTCCTGGAGATTTCTCCAAAAGTGAGACAGAAATCTAGTGTCTCTATCAGACACAATGCTGACTGACACACCATGGAGTCTCACCACTTCCTACATATACTTCTCTGCCAACAATTCCGTAGACTGTCCCAGTCTGAAAGGAATGAAATGTGCTGACTTCGTGAGGCGATCCACTATACCCATACTACATTATTACCCTTCTGGCTGCGAGGTAAGGCAGTGACGAATTCATAGTGATGTGCTCCCACTTCCATTCTAGAATTGCAGAGGTGAAGAAGTCCAACTGTCCTCTGATGTCGACCTTCACCTGCTGACATACTAGGCACTTTGCCACATACTGAATCTCTCTTTTCATCCATGTCACCAGAACGTTTGCTTCAGGTCTTGGTACATCTTTGTCCCCCCTGGATGTATATAAGCTGAGCTATGGGCTTCAGCTAACACTTCTTGCTAACCTTTCCTTGGTACATAAATTCTGTTACCAAAACGGAGCGTCCCATCTGCATGGGCTGCATATCTAACCTCAACCCCGCCGCTTCCACTTGTTCCCTGAATCCTTGCAACTTAGATCTCCACTTTGAGCTTCCCTGATCTTCTCCAATAAGATTGGTTGAATTTGTATAATCATCATTTGGCTGGAGATATTGCCCTTCTAATCATCCTCAGGTCCATTCGCCTCATCTCCTTGAATAATTCTCTCTGTTGAGTGATCTGCATTGTTATAGACGCTTCTGGCTTTCTGTTCAAGGCATCTGGTACTACATTGATCTTTCTAGGGTGATACTGTAGATCAATATCGTAATCAGTTATCAACCCCAGCCATCTCCTCTGCCTCATGTTTAGCTCCTTCTGAATGAAGATGTACTTCAAGCTCTTGTGATCGGTGTAGATCAGTACTTGGTCACCCAACAGATAGTGCCTTCATATTTTTAAGGCAAAAATCACTGTTGCCTCCAGATCATGTGTAGGGTAGTTCTTCTCATGGGGCTTAAGTTGCCGGATGCATATGCTATCACATACCCATGCTGCATTAGCATACACCCCAATCCTTTCCCTGACGCATCGCTGTAAATGAACATACCACCAGTTCCATCGGGCATCTTTAAATTGGAGCCATCATCAACCTCTTCTTCAATTCTTTGAAAGCATTGGCACACTCCGCTGTCCATACATACCTCTCTCCCTTCTGGGTAAGCTTGGTTAGAGGTCCTTCAATTCTTGAGAAGTCTTGCACGAATCTCCGGTAGTATCCAGCTAACCCAGAAAACTCCTAATTTCGGTTACTAATTTCGGGTAGGCCAATCCTTCACTGTCTGAACTTTACTGAGATCCACTGAGATGTCTTCTCCTGAAACAATATGCCCCAAAAATGCCACCCTCTTAAGCCAGAATTCACACTTGCTTAGTTTGGCATAGAGCTTCTCCTGCCGAAGGGTCTGCAACATGATTCTCAAGTGCTAAGCATGTTCTTCTTCGTTCTTAGAATAATTAGAATATCATCAATGAATATTACTACAAATTTATCTAAGATGGAGAGAACACCCGATTCATCAAATCTATAAAGATTGCTGGAGCATTGATCATTCCAAATGGCATGACCAAGAACTCGTAATGACCATAACAAGTCCTAAAAGCTGTCTTTGGAATGTCCTCCTCCTTCACCTTCAGTTGATGATATCCAGACCGAAGATCTAACTTCGAGAATACCTTAGCCCCAGTTAGTTGATCAAACAAGTCATCTATCCTAGGCAAAGGATATCTATTCTTGATAGTGACCTTGTTCAACTCCTGATAATCAATGCACATCCTTTCGCTACCATCCTTCTTCTTTACCAGCAATACCGGTGCTCCCCAAAGTGAAACACGGGGCCTGATGAAGCTTTTATCCAAGTATTCCTGTAGTTGCTTCTTCAATCTGCTAGCTCCACCGGTGCCATCCGATATGGTGCTTTAGAAATATGGCCAGTACTTGGGATGACTTTGATAGCGAACTCTAAGTTTCGATCTAGCGGAAAGTCCCGGTAGGTCCTCTGGAAATACATCTAAAAATTCCTCCACTACCGGTATCGGCTTCTCTTGAATTTCTATAGTAGCATAGTCCCCTTGCTGCTTCTGTCTACATGCCTTTGATTCCCCAACGAACTGGAACTCGGGCTGATGTGGAATCCTGAAGATCACGCTTTTATTCCGACAATCGATCACCACACGGAACTTACTAAGCCATGTCATGCCGAGGATTACATCATATCTACCGGTGTCTATCATGAACAAGTCTGCCCTTAACTATCTTCCGCAAACCTCCACAGAACAAGACTCACATACCCTACTAGTGGTTATAACCCCGTTCCCGGTACTACTTTCCCATTGGGTATCCATATCATTACAGGGTATAGAATGCATCAAACGAATCTAGTAGATATGTAGCAATGGAAAGAGCCAGAATCAAATAACGATACAACTGGAATGGAATGAACCAAAATGGTACATGCCACAACTTCCTCTGATGCCTCAGCTTGTTCTGTAGTCAGGTTGAAAGCCTGGCCTCTTCCACGTCCAGTTCCTGCCCTCCTCTGGGCCTGTTCGAACACCTGCCGCTACGAAGAAAGTGGAGCTCCTCTACCTGTGGGCACTGGGTTCCTCCTACTGCTTCTGATGTTGGAGGGACAGGCAGATGCCCCTCGGCCTCTTGGATGGACAGTCAGCTAGTTTGTGATCTCTGGATCCATAAGCGAGGCATTGACCATTTGCCTACCTGCAATTCCGCCGCAAGTATCCCGGCCTCTGGCAGAAGTCGCAGACCGTCAAGGGCCAGGAAGTAGTGATCGGACGCCTGCCCAGTGGGGCATTGCTGAGCTTGGATGGAGATAACTTAGTAACTTGCTCGAAAGGTCGCTTTAATGGCCTCATCTGCAACCTGCTCTTGTTCTCTTTTTCCATCACCTGTTCCAGACCACGAGCAGCACGAGAACTTGAGAGTAAGTCCCCAACTGTTGCGTGTCTAGGAACTTCTGAATGTCCAGCCTCAGCCCCTGCTGAAATTGATTAGCCCGGTCTTCTTCCCTGCTACCATATATGGAGTGAATGGCTTAGCCTCAGGAACTCTGCAGCATACTCATCCACCGTCTGACTCCCTTGTCGTAAGTTGATGAATTGCTGCTTCATCTCCCTCCTAGCAGTCTTGAGGAAGAACCGCTCACAAAAGCTCTCTAAGAACCTGACCCATGTGACAGGTTTCTCTAATCGTTCCTCTTCAGCGAGTCACCATGTTCGAGCCACATCAGTTATTTGGACCTTGACTACCTCCACCTGATCTTCCGCCGGAACACGAGCTGCATTCAGAAGATTGGTCATATCAACTAACCATTGCTCTGCTTCTAATGGCTTTTCTATACCGGTAAAAGTGGCTGGTTGCAACCTCCTGAAGTCTGAAATGTTCCCAGGTTTTGGTCCCCGAGAAGTCGCAGACCTCTCCATGGTCTCCGTCCCAGTCTGTTGTGCTGCCATCAACTCATCCGAAGAAGTGTTATCTGCTGCTACTGTGATTCTACCAGGCCCCAGAGTACTCCCATCAAATCAGTGGCATCTTCGCGAGCAGCGATGCGGGCGGAGGGAAGTCGTTGAGCCATTACTCTGAGAATAAAATAAAAATATTAATTAAAATATGGTAGACATACTTATACTTGTAGCTGGATTACTAAATCTTGTACTGTCGGTAAGAGCCTGACTATTTACACAATTATACACTTGAATAACCTGGCTCTGATACCAAGTAAACCCTGTCACGCTCCGCAATCATAATACTCATAAAAAGGGTACGTGACAAGAGCCGGCTATTTTCAAAACAAATACGTTAAGCCTCAGTACATTAATTCAAATAAATAGGATTTATCAATATTCCAACTAGAAGAAATTAAATACAAATGTCACCAAGGTTTCACTTATTACATCACAGAAAACATAACCATAGAAGTCTCTCACATATGGAAATCAGCAAGGTGCTCGAAGTATTCTTACTCCTGCAAAGTCTCTGGATCCAAACCTGAGCAAGCAAACTCAAGGTCGTTAATAGCGACCTAAGTGAGTGATAAAAAGAAGGGATATAAAGAAAACATGCAAAATCTAGCAACACATGCATAATCAAGTATAGTTATCATACTATTGTCTAGCATATACAATTCATGGTAAAGCACAGTGATATACATTATATAACCATTTATTACTACAATCTATCCTATGTAAAGTCATGTTGTAAAGATGCCCTGTGTATGTCTATTCTATCGTCTAGTTTATTTAAACCGATAGTTGGAAACGGATATCTATGTTTTAGGTGGGTCCTGCATATTGTAACGCCCCGATCCCACAGATACGGGAACGTCACTGCAACGCATATACGTAGGTCAGATGGTGCCCCACGTATACACGCTAAGCAACAAATACAACAAGTATCAGAGTACAACACAAAGCGTGGTATAATCATATGCCAACTTACAAAAGATAAATACAAAGTTATACAAGTTATGATAGGCAAAAATCACTTTACAAGTGTCCGTTATCACAACCGAAGTCCAAATGAATCCTATACAACCAAAATACAAAAATGCTCACGAAATGGATGGAGACCCCGTGGACCAAAAGGAAGAGTCGGCACGATGAGACTAGAGCTGGTCAGCCTGCTCAGAAAGATAGGCCCGGTCCTCTGTGGAAGGCTCCACTTCGTTCCAAGCCTCAGAATCTGAATATGCAAATCCAAAGGGTCAAGACATATAATAACAAATAAAAGATAGTCAAGTGACATAAGGATCATGAATAAAAGGCAATGAAGTTACAATAAATAGCAATGAATAACAAGCGATGTAAACTCAATAAGGTAAGATCATATGCAACAAATCTACAATTAACGTCTTATTATTATTACTTGTCTTACTGTGATATCTAGCTATGTGACCCAGCGTCCCAGAGCACATAGATCCATATCCTAGTGAAACAAGGTTGTTATTGGAAACAGCGGTTGTATCGACGAACTATGTTTACAGTGGGTCCCGTGCATACCCGGGACCACGGCCCAGGATTGTTCCGTTGCTTGAAGACGGAACCTGCCGCAAGGCTAAACAGGAGGGACTTATGTATGCCCTTGTCATGACAGTAAACAGGAAAGGGAGCAAGCACTCCCCTCGGTCCCCTGGAGTACCACAGGTAAGACCGGAACAGTAATTGTACAATATACCTAAAACCACTGTAAACACGAACACAAATCGATATTCCGCATATTTCCCCCTGACCCAGTGTAAGTTGGTCTATTTTATATATAAAAGTCGGGTTTATCATGCTTGGTGTTATAGTGATAGCATGAAGGGGTGGTGATATTTCATATTTAACAAGTTATGGAATGATAATAAGTAACAACAAGTCATGAAGCATAATAAAGCAAGATCTATCAGGTATCATGTCATGCAGTACAGGTATGAAACAGAACAAGACTAATATAGCATACACACATCAGGGCAAGATCAAAATCAAAAGGAAAGGAGTCTGAAATTTGGCCCAGAAATAGGCTGTCGGTCGACCTCCGGTCGACTGCCGGTCGACTGGGTTTATAACTAACGGTCGGGTGCCGGTCGACTGCCGGTCGACCGTACAAAGTGCGTGAGCTCCAGGTTTGGCCGGTCGACTGCCGGTCGACTGGCTCACAACAAATTCCTTAAGCCGGTCGAGTGACGGTCGACTGCCGGTCGACCGCCAGCTCAAAGCTGTGCACGTTGTGCACATCGGTCGAGTGATCGGTCGACTGCCGGTCGACCGATCCTCTGAAATCTGCTGCTGTTAGAGCAGAAAAATCAGATTTCAAGGGGGGTTGGTTCTAACGGTCTAAAAATAGGATTTTTAAGGTATTAGGGGGCCTGATCTACCAACACAAGTACACCAAAGATGGATTAGCCTTAGTGAGTAGTTATACACACATGGGGAGGTTGGATTTAGTTTTGATAACCTAAAAATTGGATTTTTATGTTACAAGTGTACAAGGATCTCTACCACAAGTATATGGGTGTTAACTAGGTCTTGGTGAGTAAAGATACTCACATGGATGGGTTTAATTGAGACTTGATCCAAGGATGGGGATGGTGGCTTCAATCCACACTTGTTGTTGAAGCTTGAGTTGAAGGATTTGATCTTGGAGTTGCCTTGGGGAGTAGTGGTTGAAGTTGGAGTCCTTGATGAAGCCTTGGTTGAAGCCCTAGAGATCTTGAGGTGGAGGTGAAGAGATTGGGTTCTTGGAGCTAGGGTTTGTGCTTGAGGAAGAAGATGATCTTGAGAGAGTTCTCTTGATGAAGAAATGAGAAAAGGGGAATTTTGCAAATGAAATGCATTTATAGGTTGGGATCTTTTGTAAAGGGAGTGGAATTATGATAGAAGTGGGGGGTTTTCTTGCAAAAGAAGGGGGTGAGGTGTCCCTCACTTGGACACTTGGCCGGCCAGGGAAGGAGAGAGAATTAGTGGGGTTAGGTGAAGGGTGAGTGGGAAATGAGGTGGAAAATGAGGTGGAATTGGAATTTTGCAAATTTGGAAAAATGTCCGAAATTCAAGTATCTCGGAATGGTCTGAAATTTTTACCAAAAATCAAGAAAAATATTTGAAGACTCATGGTGAAATTCGTTTGAAGAAATACTGTATAGATTTTTAATTAAAAATCCCGGAATCAGTTATTTACCGACTCCGAAAGAATTTTCATAAATTTATAAAATTCTCAGAAAAAGTGTATAAGTAGGAAATATGATTCTAAGTAATAAGGTCTAAGGGACTTTCTAAAAATTCCTAACAGTTTGGGAGATAAAAATTCGGGAATCGGTCAGCGGCACTGGCCGACACCGTTTTTGAAGAAATTCATTTTAATTCCAGAAAATTCCAGAAAATCTCATAAAATCTTAAATATTGGAAAATGATATTTGAAATTAAAATCGGTCAAATACGGAGGTAAATCGGAAAAATACGATCGAAAGACTGAATACGTAACTAAGTACGTATCCCGGGAGAGGGGTATTACAATCTACCCACCTTACAAAATTTCGTCCCCGAAATTTCATAAGGTGAAAGATAACAGGAAAAGCAACAGATAGATATGGATACAAGGAAAGATAACGGTAAAGAAGAGTAGAAGAAAAGAGTCTTACCCAATCAAGATGTGAAAAGTTGAGGATAACGCTCCCGGATAACGTCCTCACGCTCCCAAGTGGCCTCCCCTGGCGCATGCCTGTTCCATGACACCAATACCAATGGAATAGCTCTGTTCTTCAGTGTCTTGACACTCCTATCCAGAATGGCCAACGGCTGCTCTTGGTATGATAAATCCGGTTGTAGCTCCAGCTCTGAATGATCCAGAATATGGCTGTCATCCCTGACATACTTCCTCAACTGAGACACGTGGAAGACATTATGCACCCCGTCCAAAGATGGCGGTAATGCCAATCTATAGGACATATCTCCCACACGATCCAGGATCTCGAATGGGCCAATATACCTCGGACTTAGCTTCCCACGTGTACCGAACCGGATTACACCCTTGGTAGGTGATATCTTCAAGAACACATGATCTCCGGTCTGGAATTCCAATGGCCTCCTCCGAGTGTCTGCCCAACTCTTCTGTCTACTCTGAGCAGCCCTGAGATGATCTCTGATAACCCTGACCTTCTCTGTCGTCTGTATCAGGATCTCTGGTCCCAAAAGACTCCTCTCACCGACTTCATCCCAACAAATCGGTGATCGGCACTTCCTTCCATACAATGCCTCAAAGGGTGCCATCTTAATACTTGCCTGATAGCTGTTGTTATATGAAACTCAGCCAAGTGAAGATGGTCCTCCCATGATCCTCCAAAATCAATCATGCAAGCCCTCAACATATCTTCAAGGATCTGGATAGTCCTCTCAGATTGTCCGTCTGTCTGAGGATGATAAGAAGTACTGAATTTCAGACGAGTTCCCAGACTTGCTTGGAGACTCTCCCAGAAATGAGATCTGAATCTGGTGTCTCTATCTGATACTATACTAACTGGGACTCCATGCAGACGAACTATCTCCTTCATATACTTATCTGCCAGAACCTCTGTCGACTGACCTACCCTGAATGGTATGAAGTGAGCTGACTTGGTGAGGCGGTCAACGATTACCCACACCGCATTATTACCCTTGGGACTTCGAGGCAATGCCGTCACAAAGTCCATGGTGATGTGCTCCCACTTCCATTCGGGTATCGGCAAGGGTTGAAGAAGTCCAGCTGATCTCTGATGCTCGATCTTAATCTGCTGACAAACCAAGCACTTGGCAACAAACTGGGCTATCTCCCTCTTCATAGCATTCCACCAGAAGTGCCTCTTCAGGTCCTGATACATCTTGTTTCCTCCTGGATGTATAGAATAAGCTGAGCTGTGTGCTTCCTCCAAAATCTTCTGTCTGACTTCCCCCTGGGGAACACAAAGTCTATCTCCAAAACACAATGCACCATCTGGACGAATGCAAATATCAGTCCTCAATCCAGCCTCCACCTGAGCTCTGAATGTCTGTAATCTTGGATCCTCCTTCTGAGCTTCCTTGATCTCCTCTATCAAAGATGACTGGATCTGCAGAGTCAGGAACTGCCCGGCCTTATCACCTCCTTGCACCAACATCAAATCCAATCTGATGAATTCCTGAATCAACTCCCTCTGCTGAGTAAGGTGGACTAGCGTTCTGTTCTCTGGCATCCTGCTCAGTGCATCAGGAACGGTATTGACTTTGCCTGGATGATACTGCAAGTCAATATCGTAGTCCGCCATAAGCTCCAACCACCTCCTCTGCCTCATATTTAATTCCTTCTGTGAGAAAATATACTTGAGGCTCTTGTGGTCTGTGTATATCAACACTTTGTCTCCCAGAAGGTAGTGTCTCCAGATCTTCAAAGCAAATACCACAGCCGCCAACTCCAAGTCATGAGTTGGGTAATTCCTCTCATGAGGCTTCAATTGCCTAGATGCATATGCTATAACATGATCACGTTGCATAAGTACACACCCCAGGCCTTTACCTGATGCATCACAGAAAATGACCATCCCTCCTCTTCCTGAAGGAGTCCTCAAGATTGGAGCTGAAATAAGCCTCTGCTTTAACTGCTCAAATGCTGCATCACATTCTCCTGTCCATATGTATCTCTCCCCTATTCTGGTGAGTCTGGTCAACGGAGCTGCAAGTCTAGAGAAATCCTGGACAAAGCTCCTGTAATATCCGGCTAGTCCAAGAAAGCTCTTTATCTCAGTCACCGTCTTCGGGACTGGCCAATTCTGCACTGCCTGGACTTTACTAGGGTCAACTGCAATCCCTTCTGCTGAAACTATGTGTCCAAGGAAAGCTATGCTGTCCAACCAGAATTCACACTTGCTCCTTTTGGCATGAAGCTGCTCCTGCTGAAGAGTCTGCAACACAATTCTCAAGTGCTCTGCATGCTCCCTATAACTCTTAGAATAGATCAGGATGTCATCTATAAATACAACTACAAACTGATCCAGGTAAGGGGAGAACACTCGGTTCATCAAGTCCATGAAGACCGCAGGGGCATTTGTGACTCCGAAAGGCATAACCAGAACTCATAGTGGCCATATCGGGTCCTGAATGCCGTCTTCGGAACATCCTCCTTCTTCACCCTCAGCTGATGGTAACCCGACTGCAAATCTAACTTAGAAAATACACGGGCTCCATGAAGCTGATCAAATAAATCATCAATCCTGGGCAAGGGGTACTTGTTCTTGATGGTGACCTTGTTCAACTCCCTATAGTCAATGCAAAGTCTCTTACCACCATCCTTCTTATTCGCCAATATCACTGGAGCTCCCCATGGTGAAGTGCTTGGTCGAATCAATCCCTTGTCTGAATACTCCTGCAGTTGCTTCTTCAAGATCTCCACTCCGTCGGTGCCATCCGTACGGAGCCTTAGATATAGGAGCTGTCCCTGGAATTGTATCAATGGAGAACTCCACTATCCTCTCCGGTGGAAGTCCTGAAATCTCAGCAAAGACTTCTGGAAATTCATCCCACACTGGCACTCCCTTCTGAACCTCCGAAGTGGTCATCTGAATCTCCTTCTTAGCAGGCTTCACCTCTCCACTAAACTGGAACTCCGGCTGATGAGGGATTCTGAAATTGATCCTCCTCCCTCTACAGTCGATCACAGCATAGTACTGACTGAGCCAAGTCATGCCTAAGATCACGTCGTACCCTTTGGTGTCTAGTACGAGCATATCTATGGCCAAGATCTTCCCACAAAGCTCCACTGGACAGTTAGCACAAACTCTAGAAGATACAACTACCCCATTCCCTGTACTTATCTCCCACTTGTGGTCTAAAGCCTTAACAGGTATGGAATGAACAGCCACAAAATGGTCGGAGATATAACAGTGGGATGCACCCGAATCGAAGAGAGCGAGAACAGGTATAGAATGAACTCTGATGTTACCTGTAATCACCTCCTCTGAAGCCTCAGCGTCCTCTGCTGTCAGGTTGTAGGCCTGACCTCTACCACGCCCCGCTGCTGTTCTGGCTCCTCTCTGCACTGGGCGAGCAACATGCGGTGGAGGAAGGGGAAGGGCTCTCCTCATCACTGGTCCCTGATGCCTCTGCCCAACTGGCCCTGGTAGTACCCTCTGCACATTCTGCCCCTGAGGTGCCGGCAAGGTTTGGTTAGCAAATCCCATCCTCCTGTGCGGACAGGTCTCCACGGCATGGTCTCGTGCTCCACACACCAAACACAATCCGTTTGCCCTCCGGCAATTCTGCTGGGAGTGTCCTGGCTTCTGGCAGAAATTGCAGATAAGACCTGGTCGAGTCACCTGGTAAGGAACTGCCCTGAATGGTTGCCTGGCCTGGACCTTCGCTGCTCTGGATGGTCCTCCTCTGCCCACCGGTACAAACGGCCTCTTCATGGCCTGGTCCTTCCTCTGATCTCCTTGCTTCTTCTCAAACCCACGCTCCACCTCTCGAGCGCTGGTGAGAACTTCTGCATAGGTCTTCAGATGACGGGGCATTAGGAACATCTGAATGTCCATTTGCAGACCTTGCTGGAACCGGCTTGCCCTCTTCTCCTCATCTGCTATCATGTACGGGGCGAAGCGACTCAACCTGAGAAATTCTGCAGCATACGCATCTACGGATCTATCCCCCTGTTGAAGCCTGATGAACTGCTCCTCCATGTCCTTCTGAGCAGTGGCGGGGAAGAAACGACCGTAGAAGCTCTTGGAGAACGTATCCCAAGAGATAGGTTTTTCCAAGCGAGCTTCCTCTGCAAGCCACCAAGTCCTGGCTATGTCCTTCAGCTGAATCTTTGCAACCTCCACTTGGTTCTCCTTAGGCACCCTGGCGGCGTTCAGCAGATCGGTGGTGTCTGTTAACCACTGTTCAGCCTCCAATGGCCTCTCGACTCCCGTGAATACGGCCGGCTGTAGCCGTCGGAAGTCTGAGATGTTCCCCGGCTTCTGCTCCTTCGGGGCTGCCAACTCCTGCCTGAGGAGCTCAGTCTGCTGATGCTGATTCTCCATCTGCTGTTGCTGGTTTCCCAGCATAGTCTGAATGATCCTCAGGATATCAGCACCCTCTCCTCCTACGGGTCCATTCGGTACTTGCCCGACATTGTTGCGACCCGAACGTCTCTCCATACCGAAAGGGATAAGATCTGGAATTGGAAACAAAGGGAAGGAGTTTAGGATACGAGGAATGAATCAAGGACGAAGTCGAGAAGGACTATATAACTTTGTACATTGTAGTTGGCATTAGCAAATCACTAGAATTTGCCACTTGGTTGTACTTTTAGGTTTGAGAGCCTAGGCTCTGATACCAACCTGTAACGCCCCGATCCCACAGATACGGGAACGTCACTGCAACGCATATACGTAGGTCAGATGGTGCCCCCACGTATACACGCTAAGCAACAAATACAACAAGTATCAGAGTACAACACAAAGCGTGGTATAATCATATGCCAACTTACAAAAGATAAATACAAAGTTATACAAGTTATGATAGGCAAAAATCACTTTACAAGTGTCCGTTATCACAACCGAAGTCCAAAATGAATCCTATACAACCAAAAATACAAAAATGCTCACGAAATGGATGGAGACCCCGTGGACCAAAAGGAAGAGTCGGCACGATGAGACTAGAGCTGGTCAGCCTGCTCAGAAAGATAGGCCCGGTCCTCTGTGGAAGGCTCCACTTCGTTCCAAGCCTCAGAATCTGAATATGCAAATCCAAAGGGTCAAGACATATAATAACAAATAAAAGATAGTCAAGTGACATAAGGATCATGAATAAAAGGCAATGAAGTTACAATAAATAGCAATGAATAACAAGCGATGTAAACTCAATAAGGTAAGATCATATGCAACAAATCTACAATTAACGTCTTATTATTATTACTTGTCTTACTGTGATATCTAGCTATGTGACCCAGCGTCCCAGAGCACATAGATCCATATCCTAGTGAAACAAGGTTGTTATTGGAAACAGCGGTTGTATCGACGAACTATGTTTACAGTGGGTCCCGTGCATACCCGGGACCACGGCCCAGGATTGTTCCGTTGCTTGAAGACGGAACCTGCCGCAAGGCTAAACAGGAGGGACTTATGTATGCCCTTGTCATGACAGTAAACAGGAAAGGGAGCAAGCACTCCCCTCGGTCCCCTGGAGTACCACAGGTAAGACCGGAACAGTAATTGTACAATATACCTAAAACCACTGTAAACACGAACACAAATCGATATTCCGCATATTTCCCCCTGACCCAGTGTAAGTTGGTCTATTTTATATATAAAAGTCGGGTTTATCATGCTTGGTGTTATAGTGATAGCATGAAGGGGTGGTGATATTTCATATTTAACAAGTTATGGAATGATAATAAGTAACAACAAGTCATGAAGCATAATAAAGCAAGATCTATCAGGTATCATGTCATGCAGTACAGGTATGAAACAGAACAAGACTAATATAGCATACACACATCAGGGCAAGATCAAAATCAAAAGGAAAGGAGTCTGAAATTTGGCCCAGAAATAGGCTGTCGGTCGACCTCCGGTCGACTGCCGGTCGACTGGGTTTATAACTAACGGTCGGGTGCCGGTCGACTGCCGGTCGACCGTACAAAGTGCGTGAGCTCCAGGTTTGGCCGGTCGACTGCCGGTCGACTGGCTCACAACAAATTCCTTAAGCCGGTCGAGTGACGGTCGACTGCCGGTCGACCGCCAGCTCAAAGCTGTGCACGTTGTGCACATCGGTCGAGTGATCGGTCGACTGCCGGTCGACCGATCCTCTGAAATCTGCTGCTGTTAGAGCAGAAAAATCAGATTTCAAGGGGGGTTGGTTCTAACGGTCTAAAAATAGGATTTTTAAGGTATTAGGGGGCCTGATCTACCAACACAAGTACACCAAAGATGGATTAGCCTTAGTGAGTAGTTATACACACATGGGGAGGTTGGATTTTAGTTTTGATAACCTAAAAATTGGATTTTTATGTTACAAGTGTACAAGGATCTCTACCACAAGTATATGGGGTGTTAACTAGGTCTTGGTGAGTAAAGATACTCACATGGATGGGTTTAATTGAGACTTGATCCAAGGATGGGGATGGTGGCTTCAATCCACACTTGTTGTTGAAGCTTGAGTTGAAGGATTTGATCTTGGAGTTGCCTTGGGGAGTAGTGGTTGAAGTTGGAGTCCTTGATGAAGCCTTGGTTGAAGCCCTAGAGATCTTGAGGTGGAGGTGAAGAGATTGGGTTCTTGGAGCTAGGGTTTGTGCTTGAGGAAGAAGATGATCTTGAGAGAGTTCTCTTGATGAAGAAATGAGAAAAAAGGGGAATTTTGCAAATGAAATGCATTTATAGGTTGGGATCTTTTGTAAAGGGAGTGGAATTATGATAGAAGTGGGGGTTTTCTTGCAAAAGAAGGGGGTGAGGTGTCCCTCACTTGGACACTTGGCCGGCCAAGGGAAGGAGAGAGAATTAGTGGGGTTAGGTGAAGGGTGAGTGGGAAATGAGGTGGAAAATGAGGTGGAATTGGAATTTTGCAAATTTTGGAAAAATGTCCGAAATTCAAGTATCTCGGAATGGTCTGAAATTTTACCAAAAATCAAGAAAAATATTTGAAGACTCATGGTGAAATTCGTTTGAAGAAATACTGTATAGATTTTTAATTAAAAATCCCGGAATCAGTTATTTACCGACTCCGAAAGAATTTTCATAAATTTATAAAATTCTCAGAAAAAGTGTATAAGTAGGAAATATGATTCTAAGTAATAAGGTCTAAGGGACTTTCTAAAAATTCCTAACAGTTTGGGAGATAAAAATTCGGGATCGGTCAGCGGCACTGGCCGACACCGTTTTTGAAGAAATTCATTTTAATTCCAGAAAATTCCAGAAAATCTCATAAAATCTTAAATATTGGAAAATGATATTTGAAATTAAAATCGGTCAAATACGGAAGGTAAATCGGAAAAATACGATCGAAAGACTGAATACGTAACTAAGTACGTATCCCGGGAGAGGGGTATTACACATATACCCGGGTGCACGGCCTCAGTTTCCTGGAGCTGAACTAGGCCGTACCGCTAGGTACTCAGTAACAGTAACCGTAAAACTGTAAACAGTAGACAGTAAACAGATGGGATGCCAGTCATCCTCCCGGAACCCTACAGTAAAACCCTCTTTTGACTGCGCAACCTGTATTCTAGGTCCACCCAAAATACCGATACCGTCTCCTCTATCAATTTTCCCACCCGGTGTAAGTTATCTGATAATCTGTCATATAAATCACAGGGCATAAACAGTAACAGTAGTAATGACAGTGTAACAGTAGAATAGTATGTATTTTTCAATGACTTCATAACATAATCCATCTCATCATTTACAATTTTAAACAATTTAGATTTCTAGAAAACCCAACAATCACTTTAATAGCTTACCATTTAATAATAGAAATAAACAAACATTTCATAATAAACAAAAATAATAATACTTATAAAGTGAGTAAAAGAATACTCACCTGGGCTTATCCGTCCAAACACCAATTTGAAGAATCTACACTAATATATATATATATATATATATATATATATATATATATATATATATATATATATATATATATATATATATATATATATTCGAATTAGAATTTATCAAACTTTGCATATGTCAAATTTTACATGAAATGTTCTATTTATTCAGTATTTTAAATCAAATATGGACAATTCAAATCTTTAAACAAGGTGCATAATGAAGTATAGAGTTTATGGGATTTTTCAGATTTTTATTTACTGATTTTTGTGTGATTTAAATGGTTTAAAACATGTAATTTTCTTAACGGGTCTGAAAGTTAGAAATAGCGGATTTCAACTTTGAAGGCAGTATTTCAATCCATAATGATTTGCAATTAACCCAAAATTTTTCAGTAGATACTAGGGGTTATCTAAATATTTATCCCTATTTTTTTTTCAAATTTTTATCTAGCCAAAAATTGTTTTTCAATAACTTAACAGGTCTATTTTTGTATTTGGGTCGAGTTAAATGAATTAGAACCCAAATCTATGGGCTGGACTGAAATTGGGCTCTAAAACTGGGCTGCAGAATTTTTTTGTATTTTTTTCTCTTTTTCTTTTCTGTTTTCTGGTCGGCCCATTGGCCAGGCCCATTCTCATTTTTCCTTTTTTTTTATGAAGTGGGCCTGAGCCTGGCCCATTGAGCCAAACCCAGTTTCCGTTTTTTTTTCTTTTTTTTCCTTTTGGGCTGGGGCCAGTGCGGCCAAGTCTTTTCTTTCTTTCTTTCTTTTTTTTTTTTTGTTTGGCTCTGGCCCAGTGGCTGCCCAAGCCGCTAGGCCTGGGCTAACCGGGTGCGGATCTGCACCAGGGTCGGGTGCAGACCCGGCTGTACAGACCCAGCCTAGGTCTGTGCAGCCCCTTCTGCTCTCGGCCTTTGGCCGAGAGCAGTTTGCTTCTTTTTTTTTTCTTTTTCAGTTTAATTTTATATACATACATACCTATATATATACCTATATAGATAAACTTCGAATCTTCTTAATTTTTCTCCATAAATAAATACATTGATACATTTTCATATATATTTAATTTAGATTGTTAGGGTTGGGTTCTAAAATTTTCTTTGTGGAAGGAAATATATTTATTTGCTTATTTATTTAATATGCAACTATTTGATTCAAACCAATTCTTTTTCTTTTTAATATTGCAGAATTTCCCCCTTTTATTTTTTTCCTTAAAGTTTTCTATAATCTAATTGGGGTAATCATTCATTACTTATATAGGTTTTATTTAAACAAGGGTGATGTAGTAATGATTCCTGAAAAAATAAATCTAAGCATGGTAAATTAAATTTAATTAATTTTTTTCTTACAATTTATTTTATTATATATATATATATATATATATATATATATATATATATATATATATATATTGGATGAGATCAAAATTCATGACAGGAAGAAATTTAAACATGGTACATCATAAATTTATAATTCATTCAATTATCTAGATCTTAGGGGAATTTTACGGTTTATAAGAGAATTTTTTTTTTACATGATAGATTATTAAATTCTAGTTCAATAATTTAATCTAGATAAGAATTCTTGTTGAAAAATAAGAAAACAAATCAAATCATGACACTTTAAAATAAAATTTTACTTCATAAAAATTTAAACCTACTTGGATAGATTCCCTTCGTCTGCTCCTCAATATCTAAGCCTCGATCACGTTCTTCCGTCACGATCAGTTCCAAGAAGCGGTGAAGGGATGAGGAAGAATGCTGGGTTTAGATTTCTTTCTAACTATCGCTCTTTTCTTTCTTTTTTTTTGTAAAGAAACAGGAGACAAGAGTTATGGTAATATAATAGGATAGAATCTTTTAGATTAGGATTTTGTTGTAATCAGTTTGTTAAGATAAGAATCCAAGTTGTTAAGATAAAAAATCGGATTGTTAGGATATAAATCCCTAAAAGATCTCTTGAGATCTTTCACGTAGAAATTTGAATTTTAAATTTGACTTTGGGTTTGTTTAAATAATTTAGATCATCTACTTAACCACACACCAATATGACATTATAGTTTAGGTATTAGAATTTAGTACAAAGGAACAGAGTTCGAAACTTGACATAAACAAATATATATACGTACATATATATAATTTTATTTTATTTTATTTTATTTAAGATATTACAACACAAGAGTATTACAGAAGGTGTCTTCTGAAACACCAGATCTAGGGTCGCAATGCCCTACAGTTATGAGCAGCCATCCTCCTTAACTACAGTAACCTCACCAGAACTAATGAGAAGATTATTCCATTGGTCTGATGAGGAGGACGAAGACAGTGGGTACGCCTCTTCAGCGACAATCAGCTCGGTACGAATGGATAGAGTGTCAGTAAATATGGCTGATAACAGTAATGATGACCTCCACCGACTGTTGGAAGCTCAAGAACAAACCCCTAAGACTCAACAAAAAGTTTTAGACAACATTCAACAGATGCTCACCCAACTTCTTACTAACCGAAATAGCAATGATACCGGGAGTGATCATAATGAGGAAGAACATCACAGCAATGAACAACCAAAAACTGAGAAGTCAAAGGAAGGTTCTTCTATGAACGCTAAAGTTCTTAAAGGCATCCAAGCTCAGATCGCATCCCTATCTCAGAGGGATGAACTAAAGAAAGTAGGGGCAGTTTGTCCTTACCCTTTAGAATGGGATTCAGTACCATACCCACTAAAGTTCAAGCCACCAACGTTACATACGTATGATGGTAAGAGCTCGCCAAACCAGCACATCTACTACTTCCGGTCTCAGACCGATAACGTTATAGACAATGATGCTATCATGGCCAGACTGTTCATTGGCACCCTGAAGGGGGTAGCATTCAATTGGTTCTGAAGCCTCCTCTGGGCTCTATCAATTCTTGGATTGAACTAGAAACTCGATTTCTTTCTCGTTTCTACGAGGATAATACCGAGGTGACCATGGACAGACTCCTCTCTACCGTATAGAAGAAGGGCGAATCTGTCCATGACTACATTGAACGGTTCAAAAACTTATCTTTGATGTGCCCAGCAGGGATGCCATTACCCATGCTCTTGCAGACATACAGGCATAACTTTCTCGACCAAGTGGAGATTCGTATGGGGGCTGTTAAAGTCCATACCTGGAAGGAACTAGTCGAACAAGCAGAGATAGCCGAAAAGTCGGCTAAGAAGTTCGAACCATCTATCCTTAAAGGCAAATGGGGTATGAATAATAATAAGCGCAGATACATGGCACAGTCTTCCTAAGCTAAAGAGAAAGAGACAATGTCCGTTGAATTGTCAGGGGACGTTCATTTGAAGGCCAAGAAGAGCGGCTTCAATAATCAGGAGTCTAAGTTTCTTCCGAAACAGTACTCCTTCAAAGACGAACAGGTAGTCGCAATATTCCATTTACTCCACAAAGGGAATAAATTAAAGCTGTCGGATGTTCGACGCCCTAATGAAATGGGACGCAAGAACGACCCCAACTGTTGTCTCTTTCATAGGATGGTTCATCATCCTACTGATAAGTGCTTTGTCCTCAAGGACAAAATTCAAGCTCTAGTCGATGCCGGAGTTCTGACTCTAAAATCAGAGCAAAAGAAAGTCACTGCAAATATGGTGACTCTCGAGTTCGGCAAAATCCCAAAAGTCACAATTCCTGACGGGACCTTTCCAATCCCTGCACCACGGCTGGAAGTAAAGTATCCTTCTGTTAAAACTCAAGAGAATAAGGGTCTTATTCTCTTGACACTGGAGACAGGAGAAATCATGTGGATACACCTAGACCTTGTCCAAGACGAACAATGGGATTCAAAGAAATCCAAGTCGAAGGGCAAATCTTGCAATGTTATCTCCATCCTGCCGGATGATGGCAATCTCACAGCAGCTTCTCTCAGTGATTTTGAAGGGAAAAGCACGCTTGCATGACGCAGGCTGATGTTCCTCAGCCGACAGGTACTCGATCCGAAAATCATACTTAAAATAGTATAAGAAAGCTACTGACGAGACACAACAGCGGACGACGTCAGTACAAATATCCACACTGGCTCCGCTCCTAACAACGGGAAAAGAGAAGCAGAAAGAAATCCGGTTCGACCATGTCCTGAAGAAGCCTTCAGGCCAGGGCTTAACATGCCCTTTCATTTTGACATATTAGCCCAGCTGGCTAATATCCCAGCTCGTATTATCATACACAAGCTCCTTCATCTCTCGAAAGAGACAAGAGAAGCACTTAGAGATGCACTGGCTAACTCAGAATCATTCCTGACATATATGCCAGAAATCACTAAAGATGACACTCAGTCTTCTTGCCCTGAATGCCATTATATACAATCAAAGGTACCCGCTATTACCTTCACAGCGGAGGATATGCTTCTCAAGGATAACAAGCACGATCGACCTTTATACTACACCGGATACATTGGTTCGACATACATTGAAAAGGCACAGGTTGATCCGGGGTTTGTACTCAGTATCATCCCCAAAGACTCCTCTGCTTCCTTGGCATACCACTGTATCGGTTGTCTGCAACCACTACAACAATATACGGTTTTAATGCAGGGAGTAGCTATCCACTTGGAAAGGTTCGACTCCGTTGCCAATAGGGATTCTGAAGTCAGAGGTGATGTGCTATGTCATTGACGCTAACACTTCATAGAACTTGTTATTAGGGAGACCTTGGATCCACGCTAATTGGATTGTCCCCTCCACTCTGCATCAGTGCTTCAAATATGTTGAAGATGATGCAACAGTACGAACTATTTTCCCCGAAAAGCAACCATTCAAAGGGGTGAAAAATCACTTTACTGACACTCTCCTGTATCAAGAGATCGGTGAAACATTAAAAGAATCATTGCCTGATGATGATAATAGTGGCAATGAGGCGGATTCAGAGTCTGAAGCAGACATCCAACCATTTTGATCGGTGAACCGATCGTAGCATGTCTTAATAATCCCCAATGTAATACTCCTTTTGAAGATGAGGGCGAATGAGTAATTAATGACAATATTTCCTTTGATTATCCTGTGAGTGTTGAATTGTTTGAATCCGTTACGGATAGCTCTCTGCACATGCCCTTACGTAAGCCAAGTACATCAAGTACACCCGTGGAATTCATAGAAGGATCCGTTTTAGTGGTTCCTCCATTAAAAGAGGGTCAATTACCAATAATATTCGGTAAAACCCAACTGCAAAGGTCTACAGCCGCGGATTCAAGTTCAGACTTAGACACCCCACAATTTTTCTATTATGCGCGATCAGCATACCATATAATGAGGAAAATGGGATCAACCTGCAGCATGGGAAGGGTCTGAATTTCGAAAAAGGAAGACGTGATTTTCTATGCAACTTCGTGTCAAGAGGAAAATCGGCAAATTACTATGATAACACACGTAGGAGGTTGGGATACGTTACACCCACACTACCAGCAACGGTTCAATCCGAAGATAACAAACCAATCCCATCACACTCTGCCTCTTCTTCCGAATGGGACTCGGACGTCAGTGTAGGAACGGTGTTCAAAGAGCTTATTGTTAATATGACTCAAGTAGCCAATTAGAGCCAGCAGAAGTTACTGATGAGAAACCATGGGCTCAGCAATTTGATCTCCAGTGGGAAAAGCGATTCGAACAACGTGAACCACCTACTGAAGACAAGTGATTTAGGTTAACTTGGGTAGTCAAGATCACCCTAAGCTCATCTTTGTAAGTGAAGGCTTATCACTCATAGAAAGAGAAGAATTGATGATACTTATAAAGGAGTATATAGATGTCTTTGCATGAAACTACGAAGACATGCCCGGACTTGATCCACATGTAGGCATGCATCGTCTGAACATCAGACCTGACGCCAAGCCAGTCAAGCACCAGCAACGCCGGTTTTGTCCGAACATTATAGAGGCTATTGAAGTCGAAGTTCATAAGCTCATTGCATGCGACTTCATATGGGAGAAATAACATCCAGATTGGGTTGCTAATATTGTTCTCGTTCTCAAGAAGAATGGAAAAATACGGATCTGCATTGACTACCGTGATCTCAATACAGCCTGTCCTAAAGATGAATCCCACTGTCCATCACCGATGTCATGATTGACAATACCTACAGATTTGAAAGGATGTCCTTCGTGGATGACTTTTCAGGGTACAATCAAATTAAAATGCATCCAGAGGATGAAAAGCATACTTCATTCCGGACACCGTTGGGGATATACTGTTATATTGTGATGCCCTTCGAGTTCAAGAACGCAGGGGCAACTTATCAGCGGGCGATGAGTATGATTTTCCGTGATCATCTCCGAAAAATGGTAGAATGTTATGTCGACGACATTGCTGTCAAAAGTCGCAATAAGAATGACCATCTTCATGACTTGAGAACGATGTTCAACATAATGCGGGCTCATCAACTGAAGATGAATCTGACAAAATCCTTCTTGGGGGTTTCGAGTGACAAATTCCTTAGATTTATTGTTACATCAAGAGGAATTCATCTTGACCCAGACAAAATCAAAGCCATTCAGAACATGCATCCACCTAAGAGTCTCAAAGAACTTAGGGGCCTACAAGGTAGACTGGCTTATATTAGAAGATTTATCGTAAATCTCTCAGGCCGCTGTCAACCGTTTACCCGACTCATGAAAAAGGTATCTCTTTTGTATGGGATCAAGCCTGTCAAGAAGCTTATGAAGATATCAAAAGATATCTCACAAAACCTCCAGTCTTAATAGCTCCCACATCAGGGAAATCGTTCCTACTTTATGTGAAAGCTATGGATCATTCTCTCGGTGCTCTGCTTGCTCAAAAAGATGATAATGGTCACGAACAAGCTATTTATTATTTGAGCAGAACTCTGATAGGGGCGGAGTCTCACTATAATCCTATTGAGAAAGAATGCTTAGCTCTTGTCTTTGCTATTCAGAAGACACGACATTATTTGGTCGGCCAAACCATACATGTCATTTCTAGAGTGAATCCTTTGCGTCTTCTCATGACGAAACCAGGGTCATTAAATTCAAGATTAGCTAAATGGGCCCTCCTTTTGTCTCAGTACGATATGCTCTTTGTCCCTCAGAAAGCGGTTAAAGGCCAGGCACTTGCAGAGTTCTTGGCTGCCCATCCGGTTCCAGAAAGCTCAAAACTTCATGAAGATATTTCAGATGAAGTCTTCGAATCCAATATAACTTCAGAGGATGAAGTTTGGCAGATGTTCTTCAATGGAGTATCACGAATAGGCCCTAAAGGCAAGATCATTGCCGGTGTGAGGGTTGTGTTTATCTCTCCACAAAACCATGTCCTTCCTAGAGCATTTTCTCTGACGGAATCATACTCCAACAATGTGGCAGAATATAATGCTCTACTCATTGGTCTTCAGCTCGCTCATGAAATGGGGGGTATGCTACCTTAAAGCTTATGGTGATTCGAAACTGATTGTCAATCAGGTTAAAGGCGAGTACGAGGTCCGTCACGAAGACTTGGTACCTTATCATCATGTGGTCATCAAAGTGGCTAATTTATTTGATGGGATTTACATCGGTCATTTGTCTCGATCCCAGAATACTAGGGTCGATGCTCTGGCTACATTAGCAACAATGCTAGCCGTACCAGTTAACACCAAGTATCACCTTACAGTGACGACTCGACACCTTGTCTGCTCTAAACATATGTTGAGAACCAGAGAGGTCTATAATATCTCGACGGATCTTGAACCGAGAGATTTACGATTTTCCCTCATCAACTATGCTCTGCATGGTTTGCTGCCGGATAACCCTAAAGAAGCGTCATCTATCAGGCGAAGGTCTCTCCGCTTTTACTATGATCCAACTCTGAAGACACTTTATCGTTGTTCATACGACGATATCCTCCTCCATTGCTTTTCTAATTTAGAAGCACAAGAGGTGCTTAAAGAAGCGCACGATGGCATATGCGGAGCTCATCAGTCAGGTCCAAAACTTAAGGACCGATTGTACAGGCTTGGATATTATTGGCCAACCATGATAGCCGATGCATCCAATATGCACGGAGGTGTAAGGCCTGCCAAATCCATGTGGACATCATACATCAGCCTCCAGTTGCTTCATTCAACTTTTACTTCATGGCCATTTGAAACGTGAGGAATCGATGTCGTAGGGCCGATCAGCCCCTCCTCAACGAGAGGTCACCGATTTATCTTAGCAATAACCGATTACTTTTCAAAGTGGGCAGAAGCTATACCACTGGTGGAAGTTAAAACTTCTAACGTGGTTAATTTCATAAAACACCATATCATCTATCGATTTGGTGTCCCTAGGCAGATCATCCATGATAACGGTCCCCAATTTATGAGCCAGGTATTCTATCGGTTCTGTGATAAATATCAAATTCAGAATGTGGCATCAACTGCTTATAACCCTGCAGCTAACGGCTTGGCGGAAGCATTCCACAAGACAATCATTAAGCTACTCCAAAAGTTCGTTTTCTCAAATAAGCGAAACTAGAATGAGAAACTTAGTGAATGTCTTTGGGCCTACCGAACCATAATTCGGACCCCGACAGGTAATATACTTTTTTCTCTGGTATACATGTGCGAAGAAGTCATACCGTTAGAAATCTAGATGTCGTTATTAAGTGTCGCTTTGATGACTAAGATGACAACGGAGGACAACAATCGGTTGCGACTCTAAGAGCTCGAAGCCCTAGATGAGAAGCGGTTATAAGCTCAGCAACACATTGAGTTGTATCAAGCTCGGATCTCAAAACCCTTCAATAAGAAGGTCAAGCAAAGAGTCTTCCAGAAAGGAGATTTGGTTTTAGCCGTCAGATGACCGATGATCATGACGCACAAAACCAAAGGCAAATTTTAGCCCAAATGGGAAGGACCGTTTGTAATAGAAACAGTTTATTCAAACGGGGCATATCGCCTTATGACTGCAGATGGTGATTTACTCATGATGCCGATCAACGGCAGGTTTTTAAAGAAGTATTATCCTTGATAGGATCCTTCTCATGATCAAGTTAACATTACACCTCTGATCAAGACCTTCAGATTTAAGATATGCAGCAGGAGCACTCCTCTCTTTCTCTAAACAAAATCATACAACCATAAACCAGTATCGAGCTGATCGTATACTGGTTGTTTCAAAGAAGAATCAAGGTTACGAATACAGTAACCAAATAATCTAACACCTCTAACGGTTAATGATAGAGGAAAATGTTGGCTTTTAAGCCCAACATAAGTCCTCGACAACTCATCATGCTGACGGGAATAGCATGGCTAGCCCGACTCAAACGGTAGTTAGTAAAGGCATACCAAATTCGTTGACAGCTGAGGATTTGCTAAAAATCTTAAGGGATCTATTCCCATTTGATTCTGTAGCTAAGGATAAAGAAAACGTTGACCTTAATCCCAATATAAGTCCTCGATAACTCATTATGCTGAGGGGAATAGCATGGCTAGCCCGACTCAAACGGTAGTTGATAAAGGCATACCAAATCCGTTGACAGCTGAGGGTTTGCTAAAAATCCTAAGGGACCTGTTCCCAGTTGATTCCCTCTCCAAAATCATTTACCAATTCCCATCCATGGAATGGTAAGACCACATATAAAGGTATTCATATCCCTTGCAAAATGATGAGTCTAACCTATCATGTTAACACTAAACCTCTGATAACAAGACTATAATCTACTCCCCAGCGGATAAAGCCAATATCCCCAGTGAATAAACCCCGCTTGTCATTCTCTTCAACAGAACGATAGGTCCACTCAAATTACTGTTATGTTTAAGCACCTTTAACAGTAAATGAATCCTTGTCAAGTTAATATCACACCTATGGCAAGTTGCTTTACAAGTCCCCATAAAGCTCTCTAATACATAATCTTCTATGGGACTTATTTCCTAACTCCCCAGCGGGTTTCTAATAATCAGTCATCAGTAGACTTGTCTAGTTGTCACGTTAACAATATACCTCTGACAATTTCTTCCAAATAACATCCGAAGGAGGTACCAAAATCCCCATGGAGTTAATAATCAAGTCTGTTTCCCCCAGTGGAACTATTTCTTTGTCATCATGTCCAGTTCGTCACCTCTGAATGACAAAATTTCGAGCTTGGTGGCTTCTCAATTGGTTATGTCCTTCTTACCTCTGAACCGACAGATAGCCAAGTCTCATCTTTCAAGTCCAGTAGGGACTATTTCTTTGTCATCATGTCCAATTCGTCACCTCTGAATGACAAAATCCTGAGCTTGGTGGCTTCTCAATCGGTTACATCCTTGTTACCTCTGAACCGACAGATAGCCAAGTCTCACCTTTTAGTCCAGTAGGGACTATTTCTTTGTCATCATGTCCAGTTCATCACCTCTGAATGACAAAATCCTGAGCTTGTTGGATTCTCAATCGGTTACGTCCTTGTTACCTCTGAACTGACAGATAGCCAAGTCTCACCTTTTAGTCTAGTAGGGACTATTTCTTTGTCATCATGTCCAGTTCGTCACCTCTGAATGACAAAATCCTAAGCTTGGTGGCTTCTCAATCGGTTACGTCCTTGTTACCTCTGAACCGACAGATAGCCAATTCTCACCTTTCAGTCCAGTAGGGACTATTTCTTTGTCATTATGTCCAGTTCGTCACCTCTGAATGACAAAATTTCGAGCTTGGTGGCTTCTCAATCGGTTATGTCCTTGTTACCTCTGAACTGACAGCTAGCCAAGTCTCACCTTTCAGTCTAGTAGGGACTATTTCTTTGTCATTATGTCTAGTTCGTTACCTCTGAATGACAAAATTTTGAGCTTGGTGGCTTCTCAATCGGTTACGTCCTTGTTACCTCTGAACCGACAGATAGCCAAGTCTCCCTTTTTGCTTACTGTTATGTCCAGTTCGTCACCTCCTAACAGTAAACACCTCGAGTTTGGTAAACCCTAATCGGTTATATCCAGTCTGTCACCTCTGAACCGATGGATATCCAATCTCATCTTTCAGTCCAGTAGGGACTATTTCTTTAATGTGTAACTAACTCTATCAGTTTATCACTACTGATTAGATTAGTTATAATGTTATTCCGTTTCCTTTTGAGGATTGCAATACAACTTGAAAGTAAGAACTGAAAATTTAGAAGATAAAACAAGTTGGAAACGCAACAGGGGAGCCAAATAAAATTACTTTTTATTTGATTCCAAAAGAGGAATATATGGATACACGGATTACAAGCTAAGAGGGTGCTTCGTAGGATTTGATCTGTTCTTCAAGAATGGCCAGCCTATTCTTCCTCTCCTCAGAAGCCCTGAAAAGTGCCTGCGACTTCAATTCGGCCTCATTAAAATTCGCTGTCTGGGACAGGCGAGCCTCAATTTCAGCCAAAGTTGATCTCTGCACTAGCTCCTGTTGTAGGACTTCATCATTCTGAGCCCTAAGCTGCTCTAGCCGAGCAATCTCCTCAAGATGTACCGGTTCGGCCTTGGATAAAAGAAGATTGGCTTTCTGAAGGGTTCACCTAGAGGGGGGGTGAATAGGTGAAGGCTAATCTAATGGCCACTTAATGCCTAATAATGCAAATAATGCGGAAGCTAAAAACAATTATGACCTAATTAAACTTTTACCCTAAACACTATGTATAACACAAGAGTGTTGCCGAATTCCCCGTGAAGCGCTCTGGACAAACTCCTCTAGATTCCCCTTGAATGGGTTGAGGTGCCGCGTTGGCTCTCTTGGTTGAATACAAGTGTTAGCAAACAATCCCACGCAAGTATATCAATTAAGCACAAATGAATATATCAAGCATATAAAGATAGACAATAATTGAATGCAAGATATAAACAAGAGACAAAGAGAGAGAGAGAGAGAGAGAGAGAGCAATCGCAAACACAAAGGGTTTGTTTCGAGGTTCGAGCACACTTGCTCTACATCCCCGCCTTCGACACACGAAGGATTTCCACTATGCAAGATCCCAATGGATCTCTCCTCGGTGCCGCAACACCTACAAGCCCTCAGACTCTCTAGTCCCGTACACACCGCAAGCCCACCGGCTCGCCGAGGCCGCACCTCAAACACGAGTTCGCACCCGAACCCGAAAACACCAAGTCCTCACTAGGACCCAAACAATCACGAGCACACTTGCCCGTCTCCTCAAAGAACAAAGAAAAGATCTTTGGTGATCACAACACTTTGATCACCTAAAGGCTCTCACTACAACACACCTATAGGATGAATAATCAATGGATAGCTCAAGTGTGGTGTGAGAAAAACAAGGATAAGAGTGGTGGAGGAAAACTCAAGAAATTCTCTTTTAAACACTCTTGATAAATCTCTCCTTTTGATAGGAAATTGCTCTAAATCAAGTGGAGAAAAACCTCTAAATAGTTCAGGAAAAACTGGTGAAAACCCACTTGAAAATCTTGGCTCTAACAATGACAAGACCCCCAATTTATAGGCTGCCAGAAAACTAGCCGTTGGGTCTGTCAGAGCTGCCGGTCGACCGGCGCGGTCGACCGCCAACGGTCGGATTTCTGACCGTTGGAGCCACGGTCGACCGCCCGGGTCGACCGACCCACTGGAGCTGAGAGTCTAACTCTCTGTCGGTCGACCGGTGCGGTCGGCCGAACTTTCCAGAGAGCACTGCTCTCTGGAGCGGTCGACCGGCACGGTCGGCCGTCCTCCAGTATACAAAGGCGTGCACGTTTGTGCACGTCGGTCGACCGGTCCGGTCGGCCGACTCCTGTATTAATCGACTATTAATGGTCACTAGTCGACTAATATGAAGCCTGAAACAATTTTCTGGGATTTAAAACATGGTCTTTTTGGTTCAAATAAAATCCCATAAAATACATAAAATCTACAAAAATAGTTTAACCAATATACTTTGATATACAAACATGCTTGCACAAAATCAAGGCATGTTATAAAAGATTGGACTATTTTTGTAACTTGGAAAATATTTGGCTCATGATAAAAACTGTATTTTCCAAAACAATATTTTTCCAAAACATGTTTTTCCAAATCTTCATCAAATACAAAAACAAGATATACTTTTAAAGCATAGTGTGTATGGATATGATCCACTACACAATTATAATGAAATATCTATGTTTTTGACATAAAGCTCTAAACTTAATTTTGGATAAAAGATATGTATATAAGAAAATACCAAAATCCAAATAAGTATTTTTCCAAAAGAAAAATCTTTTCTAAACCAAAAAAAAAATCTTTTATGAAAACAATTCTAAATCAAGAGTGTGTGTGTATATGTACTTGAGCAATCCACCAACTATCTATCCTTTACATTTTATCTAAAATAAAATCTTATAAAAACAAACCTAGACACAAGTCTTGATCTTGAAGTCTTCTTTCCTTGAAGTCTTCTCATCTTCTTGACTTGGTCCACACACGATCCAACGAGCTCAACTCTTGATGTGGTCTTGATGCATAGGCTCGTGAATCAACTGGTGCTAGCTCCAAAACTTGACTTTAAATCCTTTGTTGAAGCTCCACACCTACTAAGATCTTGATAATGAATCTGTCACTAATTTAAACACAAGATCATAGTAAACATAACTTCATGAGTTGATCATCATCAAAACTAGGGTGATAGGCCTTTAGGCCAACAATCTCCCCCTTTTTGATGATGACAAAACTCATGAGGTTATATATGCATGGATTAAAGTAAAGCTTCAGAGAAGTTCCCCCTTAACTCATGCGTAACACAAAATAATAAATATATGCAATGAAGCTCATAAACATGTATGCAAATGATGGAGATGAAACAAAGTAAATCTTTTTCTCCTATTTGCAAAATAAAACTTATATGCATAAATAACACGGAAGACAACTACTTCTCCCCCTTAAGCAATGAAAACATGCATATAAACTTAAATACTTCTCCCCCTTTTTGTCAATCATCAACAAAGGGGTCAAAGTAAAATCAAATCAAACAAAATTTTCTCCCCCTTTTTGTCAAAAACAAAAAGATCAAGAAGGGGTAAAATCAAACATATCAACAAAATGTTTTTTAATTAATTTTCTTAAAAAAAATTTGAAAGGTATCAGAGCTCTTGTAAAACAATCAAATTTTAAGATACCTAATTGAAAATAATCATTATCATAAAACATATTGATATCAATTGAAATTTAACAAATATGAAGTTGAAGCATTTTGATATCAATGGTAAATATAATGATCCAAATTTTTATTTTTCATCAAAAACTTTGTGCTTTTAAAATTGTGAGCCAATTGAAAGTTAAGCACATGAAAATCATATATATGTATGAGAAATGAGTATACCAAGTGAAATTGATACATACATATATAAGAAAACAAAGTATGAGTATATACAAAAATTATCAATTTAGATACCAATTGAAAGAATCCAATTATACCAATTGACATAACAATAAAATCAAGTGTATATCTCATAACCTACCACCCTTCATATGCTCAAGATAGAAGATTTATCAATTAAGCTTACAAGGCATACACGCCCATCCATCCTCCTATAGAAGGTAGGGGTTTTCAAAAATAGATTTGAAAAATAAGCTTTGTTTGAAAAACTCTACCAAATGAAGAACAATTAACTAGTTAAAATAATTTTTGAAAAACTAGTTAAAGATCCTTCAAAAACATGAAATCAAAGCATATGTATTTCATGAATCATACTAAATACATCAAAGTTTAATCACTCATAGTCCATAAAGCTCAAAATTATCTTGAAAAGTAAAAGATGAGTGTTCAAAATTCATGTGTTTAGCATTATCATGAAAATGGGCATTGAAGCTCAAAAAGATCATAAGTCACAAAAAAAACATGAAAAATTATTTTTCATTAAAACAAAGCACAATTCTAGGTATATGTATGATTTATCCAATCCTAACAATACACATACATATCCCAAACGTAAAAGAGTCTATCAAATGTATTTGCATGAAGGCAAGAGACTCACGGGTATACATGTATATTTATTAGATTTGAATTAAAAAATACATATACATGAAGTAAAGCATAAAAATTGGCAAAGCATGTATAAATGAGAATCATCAAAACTAGCCTATACATGTGCATATAGTGGGTACAAATGAGCATGAAGTGCAAACATATGTAAGTCACGTGTAACTCACTATTTGTACATGTATAATACAAGTATTGATAAAAACTACATCTAAGCATGTTTTTTACCACATGAAGCACAAAAATACATAAAACATGAACATGCTCAAAATAATATGAATGACCAAGCATGAACATGAATAAAAAGGGAGTTTAGAGATTGTTACCAACTCCAAAGCTCCAAACATGGTGGTCTTTCCCACCAAAACCTCCTTGATAGCGGTGCATCAAAAATATGTCCATCTAGTCCACGTGCAACCACTACCAAGGCACCAAATCTCTCACGTCTTGAGAGATCCCTCACCTACATCAAAAACATAGGGTGGGGTTTTTGGTACCCATTTTTTCTTGGGTCCACGAGGGTTAGCATTGTGTTGAGGAACCCAAACATTTTTATTAGCAAAATTTAAAACATGCAACTTATCAAAATAAAATTTTGCTAAATGGCCTTTGCGGCCACAATGTGTACATGCGTACACCTTAGGATGCTTATGTGAATGTGTGTGGTCATGACGTGCAACATAAGCAAATGCATGATGAGAGTGATGTGCATGAACATGAGGAGTTTGTTTCTTTGCAAACAAAGACTCTAACTTAGTATGATTGAATGCACATGTGCTCAAATTAGAGCTCAAACTATCTATTTTATTTTTCAACATATTTATCTCATTAGTGGTGGCATGTAAAGCATGATGAGATAAAGAATCATTTTTCATATTTTTAGAAACTTTAACTTTTTCTTTTTCTTTTTCTTTTTCAAAAATTTTCTTCTTTAAACAAGAATTTTCTTGCAAAACAATTTCCTTTTGTTTTTCCACCAAAATAATTTTATCCTCAAAATAGTGTTCCCTTCACACAAATCATTTAATTTAGACATAAGGGAAATATTCTCATTTTTCAAAACTTCCTTTTCTTTTTCTAAGCATGCAATCTTATTTTTAAATGAATCATGTTCTATATGCATGCAATCCAAATTCTTTTTCAAATTCTTATTATCTTTTCTTAGCATGTCATATTTCTCTAATAGTTGTTGACAAAATGAAGCAAGTTCATCATATGACATGTTATCATCTTCTACCTCGGATTCGGAAGTTACCTCAAGGGGGTTATCCCCTTGGACCATGTAGCACACATTTGAGATGTCGCTTCCAACGTCCGAATCGCTCCCCGCATAGTATTGATCATTTTCGCCAAGGGAGAGGAGGGCGTTCCACACTACAAAAGCCAAATCAAAGTTAGAAACCCTAGATAAATAATCATCATTTAGGGTTGACTTTAAAGCATGAAGGGCTTTTGCATTAGCCTCAAAATTCTTACCATCTAAACAATATGCATTATTAGTAGTGGCAAGATAAACATGATAACCTAGGGCTTTGAGGTACAAGGACATCTTCACCTTCCATATACGGATGTTAAGAATATCAAAAGTGGGAGGTGACATGAAGTCCATGGTGTGTGTACAAATATTGTGATTAGCCTAAAATGAGGATCTTTTACTCTAGGTTGTTAGACCCAAATCAGAGTACCAAGCTCTGATACCAATTGAAGGGTTCACCTAGAGGGGGGGTGAATAGGTGAAGGCTAATCTAATGGTCACTTAATGCCTAATAATGCAAATAATGCGGAAGCTAAAAACAATTATGACCTAATTAAACTTTTACCCTAAACACTATGTATAACACAAGAGTGTTGCCGAATTCCCTGTGAAGGGCTCTGGACAAACTCCTCTAGATTCCCCTTGAATGGGTTGAGGTGCCGCGTTGGCTCTCTTGGTTGAATACAAGTGTTAGCAAACAATCCCACGCAAGTATATCAATTAAGCACAAATGAATATTTCAAGCATATAAAGATAGACAATAATTGAATGCAAGATATAAACAAGAGACAAAGAGAGAGAGAGCAATCGCAAACACAAAGGGTTTGTTTCGAGGTTCGAGCACACTTGCTCTACATCTCCGCCTTCGACACACGAAGGATTTCCACTATGCAAGATCCCAATGGATCTCTCCTCGGTGCCGCAACACCTACAAGCCCTCGGACTCTCTAGTCCCGTACACACCGCAAGCCCACCGGCTCGCCGAGGCCGCACCTCAAACACGAGTTCGTACCCGAACCCGAAAACACCAAGTCCTCACTAGGACCCAAACAATCACGAGCACACTTGCCTGTCTCCTCAAAGAATAAAGAAAAGATCTTTGGTGATCACAACACTTTGATCACCTAAAGGCTCTCACTACAACACACCTATAGGATGAATAATCAATGGATAGCTCAAGTGTGGTATGAGAAAAACAAGGATGAGAGTGGTGGAGGAAAACTCAAGAAATTCTCTTTAAACACTCTTGATAAATCTCTCCTTTTGATTGGAAATATTTGCTCTAAATCAAGTGGAGAAAAACCTCTAAATAGTTCAGGAAAAACTGGTGAAAACCCACTTGAAAATCTTGGCTCTAAACAATGACAAGACCCCAATTTATAGGCTGCCAGAAAACTAGCCGTTGGGGTCTGTCAGAGCTGCCGGTCGACCGGCGCGGTCGACCGCCAACGGTCGGATTTCTGACCGTTGGAGCCACGGTCGACCGCCCGGGTCGACCGACCCACTGGAGCTGAGAGTCTAACTCTCTGTCGGTCGACCGGTGCGGTCGGCCGAACTTTCCAGAGAGCACTGCTCTCTGGAGCGGTCGACCGGCACGGTCGGCCGTCCTCCAGTATACAAAGGCGTGCACGTTTGTGCACGTCGGTCGACCGGTCCGGTCGGCCGACTCCTGTATTAGTCGACTATTAAAGGTCACTAGTCGACTAATATGAAGCCTGAAACAATTTTCTGGGATTTAAAACATGGTCTTTTTGGTTCAAATAAAATCCCATAAAATACATAAAAATCTACAAAAATAGTTTAACCAATATACTTTGATATACAAACATGCTTGCACAAAATCAAGGCATGTTATAAAAGATTGGACTATTTTTGTAACTTGGAAAATATTTGGCTCATGATAAAAACTGTATTTTCCAAAACAATATTTTCCAAAACATGTTTTTCCAAATCTTCATCAAATACAAAAACAAGATATACTTTTGAAGCATAGTGTGTATGGATATGATCCACTACACAATTATAATGAAATATCTATGTTTTTGACATAAAGCTCTAAACTTAATTTTGGATAAAAGATATGTATATAAGAAAATACCAAAATCCAAATAAGTATTTTTCCAAAAAGAAAAATCTTTTCTAACCAAAAAAAAATCTTTTATGAAAACAATTCTAAATCAAGAGTGTGTGTGTATATGTACTTGAGCAATCCACCAACTATCTATCCTTTACATTTTATCTAAAATAAAATCTTATAAAAACAAACCTAGACACAAGTCTTGATCTTGAAGTCTTCTTTCCTTGAAGTCTTCTCATCTTCTTGACTTGGTCCACACACGATCCAACGAGCTCAACTCTTGATGTGGTCTTGATGCATAGGCTCGTGAATCAACTGGTGCTAGCTCCAAAACTTGACTTTAAATCCTTTGTTGAAGCTCCACACCTACTAAGATCTTGATAATGAATCTGTCACTAATTTAAACACAAGATCATTAGTAAACATAACTTCATGAGTTGATCATCATCAAAACTAGGGTGATAGGCCTTTGGGCCAACACTTTCTTGATCATTTCCTTGGCCTTTTCGATTTTATCCTCAACGTCGAGCAGAGCGCTGTTAGGAACATCTATGGCATCCTCGAGCTCTAGTTTCCTTGTCTCTAAGGATTTCAGGTCGAAAGAAATTGCCTTAGCTGCTTCCTGAGCGGCAAGATGTGCTTCATGCATTCAAGCAGCGAGGTGTGCAAGCTGGTCATTAACTGAAGACTCTAGATCTGAATGGCTGAGACGGCGCCATTCGTCCACATCCCTCTTAAGCCTGTCTACCAGAAGCTCCAATGTAACAGCCTGGTCATCCCCTCCAAAGTCTCGAATGCTGTCAATACTTCGAAAGAGGACCACCTTCAAAGCAGAAAACGAGATAGTCGAGCCCTTCAAGACCAAAGCAATGGAGCGCTTCAAGCCCTTATAAAAGTTGTCGACTAGCTCAACCATGAATTCGTTCTCGGCTTTAACTACCCCCGGGAAACGAGGGGCCCCTGAAGGCAAAGCTTCCACCAATTTCACTGACATAACCGTAGAGGGAATGGCAGGAGTACTAACTGGAGAAATATGTGGGATCGTCGGTGATCTCGGAGGAGTCCTCATTGAGACCAGTGCACTAGCCACAATCGACGTAGGGCTGGTGACGACTTCCTGGAAAGCCGGCTCAACAATCATTATTAGAGAAGTAGGACTGGCAATCATCTTCAACTTCGCAATTGGCAGAATAGGCAGCACTGGTGAAATCACTGGCATTTCACTTAACGATATGGTTGGAAGTGAAGTTAGTTCAGTAACCACTGTCCCCTCGGTCTCTTTAAGACCACTCGCCGGTTCAGGTTGATAAGAGGGCAAGTCGTGACACAAGGCATCCAACTCAGCGGCATCTGCCGCGGTCGAAGTACTCGCATCACCCCTGATCCCTTCAAGAGGATTGACTGGCTCCCTTGAAGTTGATGCACCCAAAGGTGGAACATCTGTAGCAAGACTCTGTTTAAGCAAAGTATAATGAATATCAGGAGAGAACTATTCACAAAAGGTCAAAACACTACCAAAAGATGACATTGCCTCAATCGCTTTGGCCGCAGCTTCTCTCCGAACTTCCTCGATGCCGGCATCAGTCCCCTCAAGCTCTATAGGAAATCTTTGATAGAATCAACACGGACGGCCGGCCCACCGTCACTCGCTGAACCCTCTGTAGTCCAACCTAAAGAGCTGGAGGCCATGGGACTTCCTTTTGAGGCCCCAATAACCCAAGGACCAACATCGGCCACATCACCTCCAGAGTCTTCTGAGGCGACGAATAGCTATCTTCGTCACCATCTTTATAAGTGAACAAGGGATCATAGTAATCTCCCTGTTCCCCTACAGCCTCGGCTCTCGGGTCTCTTGCCGTCTCAGTTCCTGAATCATGGGATAAATAATGAGCTGTATGAAATATATAAGTATATGCTGCAAGAACAAGGCTGGTCTTACTCAGGTTAGGAACAGCTTCATCAATGGTCTGCCTCGGAGCTGACAGCCTAATGACTAATAGAGCGGGAGGAGGAGGCGCCAAGGTTGACTCACCCTCTACAATAATGGTGGGAGTGTAGCAACGGAGCCTCTTCACTGCCCTCTTCCTACGAGATCCACCTTCCCGCTTTTGCTTGAAGTGGATGTCGGGATCTTCTTCCTCCACTTTTTCTACATCAACATGTTCCATGGGGGCCGTGCCTACCCTACCAGGAGCATCAGTTGGAACCTCAGCACCTGCATTTCCCTCAAAATGGGACTCTCTGCATCCGAAGCCTCACTATCAACAGTGGTGATGAATTCCCTGAGGCCTGGCACACGGACCCTCTTGCCCTTACCTCTCTCAATGACTTTCTGCTTCAACCGCCAAGAGATTAACTTCACGCTAAAAGAGTTATAGAAAACACGATTGGTGTGGAGTTTGAAGTTCTGGACCACTGACAGAACCTCAAAGTTATCTGAAGATTCAGAGTGCTCAACGGCATGCACAGCCGCGCCTTAGTATAGCCAGCGATGTAAAATCGCCAGGCACGAACACCATCAATGAGGCTCCCCATAAAGTCCAGATTGGTATTCGGGTTACCTACGTACAGTTGGTCATGCCCGAACTGACGAGCAAACCGACTCAGAACCTAGGGTTCTAAGTAGCAGGTATCCCCACTCCTGTACACCAGATGGGATGGCCGGATACTAACCAGCCACTCAAAAACTCCCTGGCTCAGCGACGTCTACCCATCTCCTCCATCCTTAAATTCTTCGCCATAGCCTGCACCGCGGATGTGAGGAAAGTAGCGGAAAAGATTGTGAACGTCATAATGGCTCAGCAACTTGCGAACCGCAGCCACATAAGTCATTAACCATGAACACCCCTCGAATCGACAGAGAAGCGCCATCCGGACGCCTTCTAGAGGCTCCTCACCGACTTGGATAATGGAAGGGCAGTGAAGGGCGAACCATGCTATCAAATAAGTGTATAGCAAACTGATCCTGGGGCTTGGTCCGTCGCAAGGCAGGATAGTGCCTTTGCCCCTCTTCATTACTGGTGGTTGTAGGCTGTCTAAAAATCATTAAAAGACAAGTCATCAAAAAGCAGAACTCCAGACGCAGGGCTAGTCTCAGCCTCACTGCAGTACCAAGGCGCGAGGGTCGAACCCCACGTCTCAGCCTCACTGCAGCACCAAGGCGCGAGGGTCGAAACCCGCGTCTCAACCCCACTGCAGCACCAAGGCGCAAGGGTCGAAACCCGCGTCTCAGTATTACTGCAGCACCAAGACGCAAGGGTCGAAACCCGCGTCTCAGTTATAACTACCCTCGTTATGGGGCCAATTGAAAAGTCACCTAGAGGGGGGGTGAATAGGTGACAATGCTAATCAAAGGGCAAATAAAAAATTTAAAGCTACAACAATTACCAATCAAGATTCACAAGATGAATGCAAGCAAGTAAATATGACAATGATTATGATGAGCAAAAATAAGAGCAAGTATAGTAAAGTAAAGAGTGCAAGAAAGTAAACCAATCGCAAACACAAGGATATGTTATCGAGGTTCGAGCACCCAGCTCTACTCCCCGCCTTCCCCAGAAGGATTCTAGCTACTTCCACTATCACAAAGAACAATTACAACCGGAGTACCCAACTCCACAATTACAATCACAAGAATCTCTGAGTAGTCACAAGACCACAAACTCTCTCTTTCAAAAATCTCTTCCCTTACAAAGGTCCTTAGAGAATAATGAGTAGAATTGAAGCTCTTTTGTGTGTAAGGAAAAGAAATTGAAATCAGAGAAAATCTTTTGAAAACCCTTCAGAAAATTGAGAGAATTTAGCACAAAAACCAAGAACTTTTGAAAAGCCTTAAACTTTTGAATTTTGTAGCAATAATTGTTGTAATAAATCTCTCCCCAATCACCTCTATTTATAGGAGAGGGCTAGGTTAAGAGATAAAAACAAACTTAAGGCTAATTGAGTAATATTAGATTTGAAATAAATCCTTAATACAAATTTTAAACACAAAAGACAAAATAAAACAGCTCTTAAAAATCTGCCCGTTACTGTTCAAACGGTCAGATCGGTCGACCGGTGCGGTCGACCGCTAGTTCAAAATTATGACCGTTACAGGCATACGGTCGACCGCCCGGTCGACCGGAAAAACCAGAGAGCAAAAACTATAGTCCGGTCGACCGCCCCGGTCGACCGACAGACATGCACACGGATACGTGCATCTGCCAGGACCTCGGTCGACTGGGACGGTCGACCGGTATAACCTGACACAGATTCGGTCGACCGGCCGGTCGACCGGAACTGGTCAAAAATCAGACTTAGAAGGAATTTAAGAAAAGATTAAGATTTTGATAAAAATACTTTTGAACAGGGATTAGTATAAAATATAAATATATATCTGTAGGCAAAATATTGTATGCAAAATATTTTTGTATAAATTATAGGAAAACATTTTGATTGAACATGTGCACAAAAACGTGTGTGATAGAGCTTCAAACCTATCCACTATTCTTTAACAAACTTCTAAACTATAAAACTAAAAATAAAGTATGCATAGCAATCTTCACAATCTTTGAGCCATGCTATCCTTGCTAGAGCCTTCTTCTTCTATGATCCTTCCTTGATGTGCAATATGCCTTCATAGCTTTATGAACCTAGAAGTTGTTGCAATAGCAAGCAATGGCCTCCAAAATTGGTACAAACCTGAAACTCATCTTAACAAACTTATTGGTACCAAATAGCTCATATTTGGTTTGTCATCATCAAAACCAAAAACAAATGGAGAGTGTAACCTCTTGGGCCAACACCAATCACTGCCCACATAATGAGGAAGTTAACCCCTATTATGGAGCGTTTTTAGGGGCACGTTCACCTCTAAAACCTCTATAAATAGCCCCGCTTGTTATTGAGAAGGGGTCGGTTAGTCAGTGGGTGAGTTGATCAGATAATTCTGAGAGAAGAGTTTGACTCGTGAGCTGCCACAAGAAAGGAAAGAGAGTTCAACTCTTCAAGCAACTTGCTGCGTACAAGCCAATCTTTGCATACAATCTCTTTGAGATTCCTGGTCGATCAAGAGCTGTGTCACTCCATCGACCATCCAAAGAGAAGATCCCCAAAAGTTCTTGACGTTCACCCGGTCAACGGAAAACAAGATTCACTTTCCATCGCCACCTAAAGAACCCAGCATTAAACAAAGGGGAGATTCAAGTCTCAACATCTTCCCTCTCTTGTAATTGGAGTGTAAATCCATTGTAATCTTTCAATTGATTCAAGAAAATTTTACAAGGAACCCTACATTTCTCCCGTCAAACAAGAGATGGTGACTCCGCTGGGGACTACTTTCTCCATTGATGAGCAAGTGGTGGCGCAAGACGACGTCATTTACATGGGGAAAACGGTCGAATCACTCATCGTAGAATTCGACCAAGCAAAGTATGAAGAGTTCCTTTCTTCCGGCTCCAAGATCCCAAAGGCCCGTGCCTACCGCAGGGTCTCTACGGGGATTTGTCCAGAAGTCCGTTCTGAGATTCTCTCAGACTCGGCTCCTGTGAAGGAGGTCGTGGCTAAACGCGTCGTAACGCCCGCACCAACGTCTCTCGGAGACCCGCGTAGTCAACCTTTCCGGTGTCCCGCCAGTCCATCCTCTTCCTCAGCACCAGGTCGTCGGGGGCTCCCTTCAACCTTCACGAGGCAACCGGAACGCTGAACGGCGGCAGAGAGGCGTGCGCGTCAACTACAAGTTGGAACAACTGACTGTCCAACAGAGATAAGACGCGAGGTCCAGACTAGCGTCTCCTCTGTACCACATCCAACACGTGAAGTCCGCGTTTGGCAGCCCAAACGTCAGGTTCACCAGTCTGGCTCTTCTGAAGCCCCACTCCCCAAATGCCGATGCGAAACTCACGTACCTTATCAAGCACAAGAGGCACGCGCCTCTAGGCACGGGGCCCAGCAGCCCTGCAGCTCTTAAGCATCTCTGTTTAGACGCAATAATCAGCAACGCGAAAGCTGCGTCTCTTATCAGCAGAGACGCCATACTCGCGTTTCGAAGCCACAGCGCAAGAATCGCATCCCAGAACCTTGCAACTCAGCGGCACGAAGCAAAGATGCCTCCCCCCTCAGCATTGCGAGGCCAATCTCTTTGATCCCCCTCCCATGGATCTAAGGGATTATTTGACAAGGAAGAGAAGTGCTAATCGAATCACTTCGCCATGTTGCTGCGAGCGGCTTATCACAATGCTCTCTGAATGCCGTTGCAGTTCAGGTGCAAACCAGCAGTCTCTAGTTAGACAGCTGACCCTGATTCCCCGATTAGCTAAAAGGAATCGTTCCCACAGGAGGAGGATTTTCTCTGATGTTGAATATCCTGAGCTCACTGCAAATATGACGAGTAGGAGTAGGGAAAAGTAACCTGCAGTTAGCTCCGATGAGTCTGACACCGAACCGGAAGGAGTGTACCGACACACTCGCACTCGGACTAGGGCAATCCCCCCGATTGACTACAATGCCCTGGCCCGGGGCATTGAGGTAGATGACTCGCATTCCGCTATTGCAGAGTCAAAGGCTACAAACTCTTCTATAGAGAAAGAGGCCTTTATATATATGACAAGCACTCCTGAGGAGACAGCTAGGCGCTTGGAGCAGCAAGCCCAGGTCCAGAGGGAACAATTCGAGATGATTCATGCTCAACAAGAATCTATCGATTCCCTCAAGCAGATGCTGGCATAGTTGCTTGAAGACAAGAGGAAGTCAACCGACAAAGCCTCCTCTAAAAAGTCTAAAGGCAAACAAAAGAGGGAGAAAGCTCATCTTCTGTACGTATAGAGGAGAAAGAGCAGCCTACTTCTGGTTCGTCTAAATCCTCGTCATAAGGAAAGGACGATCGAGACTAGGGAAGGGTTCATTCTAAAAGAATGAATCAATTGAAGCAACGTCTTGAGGCCCTTACTAACCGGAAATGCCTGCAAGAAGCGGGAGTGATCCGGCCATATCCGACCGAGTGGGACCTATTCCATACCCTCCCAAGTTCAAGGCTCCGACCCTCCAAGCTTTTGATGGGAAAGGTTTACCGAACCAACATATCTACTACTTTAAGTCTCAAACAGGGAATGTGGTAGATAACTATGCCATCCTGATATGTTTGTTCATCGGCACCCTAAAAGGGCTTGCCTTTGAATGGTTCATGAAGCTTTCGGAAGGCTACATTAAGAACTGGGGCGATTTGGAGAAGCTCTTCCTAACGCGCTTCTTTGAAGATGACTCAGAGGTCACCATGCCTACTCTTTTGGCCACCAAGCAATGAAAAGGAGAGTCCGTAAAGTCATTCGTAGAAAGATTTCAGAATGTAGCACTCCGTTGTCCAAGCGGTATGACCCAGGTCACCCTGGTAGAAACATGTCGCCACAATCTACAAACTTCACTCCTCGCCCAAATAGGAGTTGCCGAAAGCCGCACCTGGAAACAATTGATCCAACAAGGTGAACAGTCTGAAGAAATTATCGCCCGGGTTAGGGCGGAAGAAAACAAACCCAGACCTGAAAGGTCGACAAGGCGCGCGCCAGACACATCTCTCCAAATAAAAAGGAAGGATAACTTGGCGACAGAGACCAAGTCCCCCGTCAAACCTCAACCGGTCAAGGGAAGTGGCTCTTCAAGCCAACCACGTGCCAGCAAGCAGTATTCCTTCAAGGACGAACATGTCGACTCGCTCTTCAAGTTACTTAACAAGAGCAACAGACTGAAGCTTCCTGAAGCGAGGCGCCCTGAAGAAGTCGGTAAAACCGATAGTCCCAACTACTGCTTGTATCATAGGATGCTGGGACACCCCACCAAGAGCTGTTATGTCTTCAAGGACATCCTTCAGGCTCTAATTGACGCAGAGGTATTAAAACTCCATCCAGAGCAGAAGAAGGTGACAGCCAATATGATGTCATTTCTCCAATTTGGAAGACAACCTCCAACACCCTCCGGAGTAGTCCCTGTACCAAGAGGAGAGCTGAGAATGGTCAACATAGACCCTCATCAGCAGCAAAAGAAGGGCCTTGTACCTGTTCCTACACCTCAGGGGAGGTCATGTGGGTTCATCCCGATCTTGTGGATGGCTAGCAATGGACCACTGTGACTAGCAGAAAGTCCAAAGGCAAAGCTAAAGCTTTATCCTGTAATGTGGTATGTGCCTCTTCTCGGGAAGCGGAGACTGATGTTCCCTCGCTGACTGATTCAGAAGAGGAAACAATAGCTCTGGCCACAGAACCCAACCAACTTGTGGCGGAAACCAGTTCGGGTCAGTCATATTTGAAAAAATATGACGAAATGGCGGCAACTCCTCCAAAAACCGCTACGATGCCAGCCAAGCCCTCCACAAAACAACCCGTGGAGAGACAGAAAGAGCTTCGGTTTTCCAAAGTTTTCTCAAAAGACATCGCGGAAGGATCCACATCACCTTATCGCTTTGATGTCCTGACTCAGCTGGCCAATATCCCAGCCCGAATCACTCTTTATGAGCTCCTCAGGCTATCGAAGTCAACCAGAGAAGCTTTGCAAGAGGCCCTAGCTAATGCTGAGGTGTTCATGACCCAGGTGCCGATTTGGCCACAGAAGAAGATGTAGAAGATTGCCTCCATGCCTCCCAAAATGCTCCCTGCATCACCTTCACAGCAGATGATATGCAGGTCAAAGGGAAACACGATCGGCCCCTGTACTTCACAGGGTATATTGGTTCATCTGAAGTAAGTCGCATTCAGGTGGATCCCGGGTCCGCATTGAGCATTATGCCTCGCCGGGTCATGCAGCATCTAGGGATTCCTACTCACCGTTTGAGCGCTACCCAAACTACCATTTATGGGTTCAATGCCAATGGTACCCGTCCAATGGGGAAGATCAAGCTCAAATGCCAGATCGGAGATTTAAGGTCGAAGGTGACATGCTACGTGATCGATGCTGACACCTCCTATAATTTGCTGCTGGGACGACCATGGATTCATCGTAATTCTATTGTTCCCTCTACTCTCCACCAAGTCATGAAATACATCGACGGGAGTGGAAAGGTTCAAACGTTGATTGCCGAAAGGCATCCGTTCAAGGGAGTCGAGAACTATTTCACAAATTCTCTCCTGTATCAGGACTCTGTGAAAACAGATAAGATCCCGCAACCAGAGGAGCCAGACTCTGGTAATGAAGCGACACCGAGCCAGAAAAAGAAGAGTGCATGTGGGAGCTAGATCCACTTGTAACGAGCATTAACAAGCTCGATGTTGATAACACCACCGATGATGTAGGTGGATAGTATATTAATGAGGAATTAGATTTGGCTTATTTCTCTGTGTTCGCTTCTGATTCAGTGCCGCCAGACACTAGTACTAAAGTGGATGATGACCCCTGGTCGGCAATGGATGCTTTGACATCATTGCATGTACCAGTGAAGTCGTCCTTCGAAACGTACCAAGATGCCGGTAATGCACAAGAATCAATATTCATGGTTCCAGCAAGACAGAAAGACCAAAAACCAATTCTTTTCGGACGAATTAAATCCGAACCGATGTCCCGTGGAGAATCAGAAAGCGAGAAGGAACCCCCTCAGTTCGGTCATTATGAGCCAAATGCACTTAGAATGATGGAAAGCATGGGATATGATCTGACAAATGGTCCAGGGCTGAATTTCGGCAAAGGAGAGAACACACTACTCCGATCTTTTGTGCCAAAAGGGAAATCCCCTGATTATTATCATCAGACTCGCAGGGGGTTGGGCTATGTGTCAACTCTGATCCCATCAGCCTCTGGCTCTGGAGAGTCATTATGTCATGATTACTCTTCAGGCACGGCATCGTGGGAGTCAAATGTTAGTGTCAGCAACGTCTTCAGAGAACTTTCAGTGAATATGGTTTCAACAAGCCACCTAGAAGACGGAGATGAAGAGATGATCCAATCCGATACAGATCCTTAGATCAAACACTTAAATGCTCTTTGGGATACTCGCTTTGAACAGCGTGAGCCACCCATGAAAGATAAGGTTGTTCAGATCAATCTAGGAGATGAGGCTAATCCTAAGCCCATCTTTATAAGCAAGGCCTGTCACCTTCTGAGAAAAAGGATCTAATATCTCTTTTACAAGAATATAGATGTCTTCGCCTGGAATTACGAGGACATGCCTGGACTTGATCCTCGAGTGGCTATGCATCGCCTTAACATTAATACGAACGTAAAGCCTGTCAAACAACAACAGCGACGGTTCCGTCCAGAAGTAATGGAGGCAATTCAATCAGAAGTCAGAAAACTTATAGACTCTGGCTTCCTTAGGGAAGAACAACATCCTGATTGGTAGCCAATATCGTCCCCATTGCAAAAAGAACGGAAAAATCCGGATCTGCATTGATTTCGTGATCTAAACGAGGTCTGTTCCAAGGACGAATTCCCACTGCCAATCACAGATGTCATGATTGACAATACATGTGGATTCGCGCGAATGTCCTTCGTAGATGGATTTTCAGGATACAATCAAATCAAAATGTATCCTGATGATGAAAAACATACCTCTTTCAGGACACCACTGGGGGTATACTGCTACACTATCATACCCTTCGGACTAAAGAATGCAGGAGCGACATATCAAAGGGCCATGAATGCCATTTTCCATGAACACATGCGCAAAACGGTGGAATGCTTTGTTGACGACATCGCAGTAAAAAGCCGCGCTAAAGGTGATCATATAACTGATTTAAAGGTTGTCTTTGACATCATGCGGGCACATCAATTGAAGATGAACCCCACCAAATCCTTCCTGGGGGTAGCCAGTGGCAAATCCCAAGGATTTGTCGTAACCTCCACGGGGATTCATTTGGACCCGGAAAAGGTTCGCGCTATCCAGGAGATGCAACCTTCGAGGAACCTCAAGGAGCTCAGGGGATTGCAAGGACGATTGGCGTACATCCGAAGGTTTATCTCAAATCTCTCCGGAAGATGCCAACCCTTTACCAAATTAATAAAGAAGGGCGTTTCGTTCATTTGGGACAACGCTTGCCAGCAAGCATTTGAGGAAATCAAACAATACCTCACACAACCACCAGTCCTTGCAGCTCCGGTGTCCGGAAAACCTTTCTTGATATACGTCCGGACAATGGATCATTCTTTAGGAGCTTTACTAGCCCAGAACGACGATCAGGACGAGAGCAAGCAATCTACTATTTGAGTAGAACAATGATCGGGGCCGAACATCGGTACAACCCGATCGAGAAGGAATGTTTGGCATTGGTGTTCGCTGTTCAGAAAATGCGACACTATTTGGTAGGCCAAACTATAAATGTCATATCAAAAGTCAACCCCTTGAGGTTACTCATGACAAAGCCATCATCGTTAAACTGCCGGTTGGCAAAATAGGCCATATTGCTATCCCAATATGAAATGCACTTTTTACCACAAAAAGCTGTGAAGGGACAAGCGGTGGCGGATTTTCCTCGCTGAGCATCCAGATCCAAGGGCAGCCAAACTTTACGAGGATCTCCCAGATGAGGTCGTTGAAGTCTGCTTGACCCAGACATCTTTCGAAAGGCAAGTGTGGCAACTTTTCTTTGACGGTGCATCGAGAACAAGCCCAAAAGGACATATAGTAGCGGGAGTAGGGGTAGTACTCGTATCCCCACAGAACTATGTGATTCCTCGAGGCGTCTCATTAACCGAGCCTTGTTCCAACAATATAGCGGAGTACAATGCCCTCTTGTTTGGGATGCAACTCACCGATGAGATTGGCGTTAAAAATCTTAAGGCAAGTGGTGACTCTAAACTTATCGTCAACCAAGTTCGCGGGGAGTATGAAGTCAGACATGAAGATTTAGTACCCTATTACAACGCAACTGTCCACATGGCAAGAGGTTCATAAACTTTTACATCGACCATGTACCACGCAAGCAAAATACGAATGCAGATGTACTGGCGTCCCTCGCTGCCTCCTTAGCTCTTCTGGCTGGAGCGGTAGAGAAAATATTTGTCCACAGCCTCGACCTGTATTGCTCGAGAATTGCTCATGAGGATCACCAGAAGCCAACAAGAGATCGTCAAGTCAAAGAAGCTCTCGAGTTGTCAACCGGTCTGGAGCCTAGAGACTGGCGATTTCCTTGCATTGACTATATCTTGTACGGCATCCTACCCGAGGACACCAAAGAAGCGGCCGCCATTAGGAGGAAAGCCCCCAAATTTTACTATAATGCGATCACTCGAACATTGCATCGTCGATCACATGACGGGATTTTGCTTCACTGCCTTTCATAAAAAGAGGCACAGGAGGTATTGAAAGAAGCCCATGACGGTATGTGTGGAGCTCACCAACCTGGCCCAAAACTTGGAGATCGACTCCAAAGGTTGGATATTATTGGCCTAAGATGATCCCTGACGCCATCACTTATGCCAAAAGATGTCACGCCTGCCAAGTGCATGGTGATTTCATCCATCAGGCCCCAAGGTACCTTCACTCTACGACTTCTACTTGGCCATTTGAGATGTCGGGCATAGATGTAGTTGGCCCTATCAGCCCACCATCCTCAAAAGGACATCGTTTATTTTAGCCATAACCGACTACTTCTCCAAATGGGCTGAGGCCATTCCTTTGAAGGAGGTAAAGTCATCTGATGTGATCAAGTCGTCAAACATCATGTCATTTACCGTTTTGGTGTACCTCGGCGAATTGTCCATGACAATGGACCCCAGTTCATCAATCAGGCTTTTCAGAGGTTCTGCGCTAAGTACAGAATCCAGAGTGTGTCCTCAACGGCATACTACCTCGCCGCTAATGGTCTCGCAGAAGCTTTCAACAAGACTATTGGCAAGCTTCTCAAGAAATTCGTCTCGAAAAGTCAGCATGACTGGGACGACAAGCTAGGTGAATGCTTATGAGCCCTATCGCACAACTGTTCGAACCCCAACTAAAGCTACGCCATTTTCTTTGGTATATGGGTGTGAAGCTGTGCTTCCACTAGAAATCCAAATCCCATCTCTACGCGTCGCCTTGACAGCGGAGATGACAAAGGAGGAGAAGCATCGACAATGACTCCAAGAATTGGAGGCCTTAGATGATAAACGTCTGCAGTCCCAACAACAAATCGAGCTCTACCAAGCCCGGATTACCAGAGCCTTTAACAAGAAAGTTAAAGTGCGAACTTTCAAGAAAGGTGACCTTGTCTTAGCCGTCAGAAGACCTATGGTGATGACACATAAGACAAAAGGAAAATTCCAACCAGAATGGGAAGGGCCATTTGTAGTAGAGTCAGTCTACTCAAATGGATCATATCGTCTCATAACTTCAAATGGCGATACACTCATGATGCCGATCAATGGCAGGTTCCTGAAGAAGTACTATCCTTAATAGTACTCTCCCGTCGATCAAGTTAAAATTACACCTCTGATCAAAGCTCTAGATCCAAGAAAAGTTTCTTTCCTTCATCAGGTCACACCACGGTAGATCGGTGACGAACTAATCGGGCACTGACTGTACCATGATGCATGATGTAAATATTGATAAAGAATGAAAGGCGAAACTGGGGTTCTAATATTCTTGTTTTCATTAACGTCCGAAGCCTCCAATGGCTAAGGACAAAGGAAAATGTTGGCTTCTAAGCCCAACATAAGTCTTCGACAACTCACCATGCTGAGGGGAATAGCATGGCTAGCCCAACTCAAACGGTAGTTGGTAAAGGCACCTCAAATCCGTTGATAGCTGAGGATTTGCTAAAAATCCTAAGTGGGCTAGTTCCACTCTCTCCTCTAAAATCCCTTACCAATTCTCATACACAGAATGGTAGGTCTACAAAATACAATCATTGCTACGTTAACATTATACCTCTGATAATAAAAATTTTCAATACTCCCCATTGTAATACCCCGTTTCCGTAATACGTACTAAGTTGCGTATTCAGCTTTTCGATCGTATTTTTCGATTTACTTTCCGTATTTGACCAATTTCAATTTCAAATATCATTTTCTAATATATTAGATTTTTGGTGAATTTCTGGAATTTTCTAAAATTAAAATGAATTTCTTCAAAACCGGTGTCGACCAGTGTCGCTGATCGATTCCCGAATTTTTATTTCACAAACAGTTAGGAATTTCTAGAAAGTCCTTTAGACTTTATTTCTTAGAATCGTATTTCTTATCTATATACTTTTTCTGAGAATTTTATGAATTTATGAAAATTCTTTCGGAGTCGGTAGGTAACTGGTTCCGGGATTTTTAGCTTTAAAACTATAAAGTATTTCTTCAAACGGATTTCACTATACGTCTTCATATATTATTATTGATTTTTGGTAAAATTTACGAGTCGTTCCGAGATACTTGAATTTCGGACGATTTCGGTATTTTCCGAAATGTTTTCCCACATTCTTGACTTGAACCTAGGAATCCGTGTTTCCGGTATTTTCATTTTCCAAGACCAAGAAAATCTCTTCATTTATCAATTCTTTTCTTTTTCCTTTTCCCTATTTTCTTTTTCCTTCCTTCACAACCACAAAAAATTCCATTTTCCAATTTCCATTTTCTTCCAAAAATTCCATCTCCACACATTCTCACCAACCTCCCTCATTTAATACATCTCTCTCTCTCTTTCTCATGGCCGGCCACCATTGGCCAAGGGAGACACCTCATCTCCCCTATTTTTGCACAAAACCCCTCTCAATTTCTTTATTTGCATTCCCTTTACAAAAATCAAAACCTATATAAATCCTTTCCTTTACAAATCTTTTCTCTTTTCTTCACTTCACCAAGAAATTAACCTTCACCATTTTCTTCTCCATCTCAAACCCTAACTCCAAAACACCACAAGGTCTTCATCTCCTTTTCAGGCAACGACTGCTTTTGGATTGTGATCGTCCGTAGTATCGCCGTGGAATCATTTGGTGATATTTATCGACACGATCTTTTCGGAACTCGTCAAGCCTCGATTTAACCGTTCAAAGTGAGTATCTTTACTCACCAAGACTAGACAACTTCCTTGTTTACTTGTGTTGATCTTTCATGTACACTTGTGCCATAAAAATCGTATTTTTAGCCCATCAAACAATCACCATAAAATCTGTTCTGTAACCTGTTTTCCCAGAATTAGTCGACTTGACCTAGAGACTAGTCGACTAACCCATTTGTTCTGAAACGTAACTTTTTCTGATTTCACAGTTTTAGTCGACTAAGCCATATTACCAGTCGACTAGACCCCCCTAGTCGACTACAATTTTAGCCTAGTCGACTAATCTTTCTTTGGACCAGAAAACACCAACTCTCGGCCCCAGTCGACTTAGCCTAGATATTAGTCGACTTAGGACCCCTAGTCGACTACCCATTTCCCCATAGTCGACTCCTGTATCCCGGATATAAATCCCAACTTTCTGTATCACAGTTTTAGTCGACTTAGCCCCACTATTAGTCGACTTAGGTATCTGTTAGTCGACTATACATTTCACTCTAGTCGACTAACTTTCCTGAAACAGAAACCCAACTCTCTGTTTCTCAGTTTTAGTCGACTAATTCAGACTGTTAGTCGACTTAAGACCCCTATTAGTCGACTAATCTTTCCTCCTAGTCGACTAATTATGACTGTTTGACTTAGTTAATTCCGTTCTGAATTTGGTTCTTATTGTTGATACATGTGTGGTATATTATTCCTGTTCATGCTTCATAACTGGTATTATATGACATGTTACTTGATGAATCTTACCTCATATTTCTTCATGACTTGTTATTGTACATTATCACCCCATAACTTGTTAAATAGTGAATATCACCACTTATCATGCCATCACTTGAACCAAGCATGATACACTTGACTTTTGTATAAAATGGACCAACTTACACATGGGTCGGGGGAAAACATGCGGATATCGATATGTGTTCGTGTTTACAGTGGCTTTTAGGAATGTTGTGCAACTCATGTTCCGGTCTGACCTGTGGGCCTCCAGGGGACCGAGGGGAGTGCTTGCTCCGTCTATTACTGGTACCATCATGATAAGGGCATACATAAGTCCCTCCTGAATGGCCTAGCGGCTGGCTTCCGTCACCAAGCAACGGAACAATCCTGGACCGTTATCCCGGGCATGTACGGGATCCACTGTAAACATAGTTCGTCGATACAACCGCTGATTTCCAATAACAACCTTGTTTTACTAGGATATGGATCTATGTGCCCTGGGACGCTGGGTCACATAGCTAGATATCACAGTAAGATAAGTAATAATAATAAACGTTAATTGTAGATCTATTGTACGACTTTACCTATTCATGCTTTTCATATCTGTTAGTTGATATACCTTATATAGTCCCATCTCACTTGTACTCGTCCTTTAGCCACTTGGCTGTAGCTATCTATTGTTTATATGTCTTGATCCTTTGGATTTGCATATTCAGATTCTGAGGCTTGGAACGAAGTGGAGCCATCCACAGAGGACCAAGCGTATCTGAGTGAGCAGGCTGATCAGCTCTAGACTCTTCCCCATTGACTCGCGAGATCTTCCTTTTTCTTGTGAGCCCCTTTTGTATACATACTGTATATTGTCTTTTGGACTTGTTATGATAAAAGACACTTGTAAAGTGTAATGATTATCATATCGTGTATAACTTTGTATATGTACTTCTTGTGTTGGCATATATGTAAGATACCACGCTTTGTCGTGTACTCTGATCTTTGTTGTACTTTTATGCTTAGCGTATATACGTGGGGGCAATTTATGACCTACGTATATACGTCGCAGTGACGTCCCCGTATCCGTGGAATCGGGGCGTTACAGGTTGGTATCAGAGCTTAGGCTCTCACACCTAAAAGTACAATCAAGTGGCAAATTCTAGTAATTTGCTTATGCCAACTACAATGTACAAAGTTATAGAGTCCTTCTTGCTTCTTTCGTTGATCAATTCCTTCGTATCCTAAACTCCTTTCCTTTGTTTCCAATTCCAGTTATCGTTCGGTATGGAGAGACGATCGGGTCGTAACAATATCGGGCAAGTCCCGAATGGACCCGTAGGAGGAGAGAATGCTGATATCCTGAAGGTCATTCAGACCATGCTGGGAAACCAGCAACAGCAGATGGAAAATCAGCAACAGCAGACCGAGCTCCTTAGGCAGGAGTTGGCAGCCCCGAAGGAGCAGAGGCCGGGGAACGTGTCCGACTTCCGACGGCTGCAACCGGCCATCTTCACGGGAGGCGAGAAACCATTGGAGGCTGAGCAATGGTTGACGGACACTGCAGACCTACTGAATGCAGCCCGTGTCCCGAAGGAGAACCAAGTTGAGGTAGCTAAGATTCAGTTAAAGGATGTTGCGAGAACTTGGTGGCTCGCAGAGGAGGCTAGACTGGAGAAGCCCGTTACTTGGGACGCCTTCTCCAAGAGTTTTTACAGCCGCTTCTTCCCTGCTACGGCGCAGAAAGATATGGAGGAGCAATTCATCAGGCTCCAGCAGTGGAACAAGTCCGTGGACGAGTATGCCGCGGAGTTTCTTCGACTGAGCCGCTTCGCGCCGTATATGGTAACGGACGAGGAGAAGCGAGCGAGCAGGTTTCAGCAGGGTCTACAGATGAAGATTCAGATGTACCTGATGCCCCAGCAGCTGAAGACCTATGCAGAGGTTCTCACCATCGCTCGGGAGGTAGAGCGTGGGTTTGAGAAGGAGCAAGGGGATCAGATGAGACAGCAGGTCATGAAGCGGCCATTTGTACCAGTGGGAAGAGGAGGCCCGTTCAAAGCAGCTAAAGTTCAGATGAGGCAACCTTTCAGGCCAGCTCCTTACCAGACGGCCCAACCTATTGCCTTCTGCAACTACTGTCAGAAACCAGGGCACACTCGACCAAATTGCCGGAGGGCAAATGGGCTGTGCTTGGTGTGTGGATCCAGAGACCATTCCATAGAGGCTTGTCCACACAGGAGAGTGGGGATAACCGGTCAAGCAGTGCCAGCACTTCCAGGACCGAGTGGACAGCGGGCAGTACCAGGGCCTCTTGAGCAGAGGAACCAGGGACCGGTGATGAGGAGAGCTCTACCCCTTCCTCCACAGCATGCCATTCGCCCAGTTCAGAGAGGAGGTAGGACAGCAGCAGGGCGTGGCAGAGGTCAGGCTTACAACCTGACAGCAGAGGAGGCTGAGACTTCAGAGGAGGTGATTACAGGTAACATCAGAGTACATTCACATCCTGTTCTCGCTCTCTTCGATTCAGGTGCATCCCACTGTTATATCTCAGATAAATTTGTGGCTGTACATTCTATTCCTGTTAGATTGTTAGACCACAAATGGGAGATAAGTACAGGGAATGGGGTAGTTATATCTTCCCGAGTTTGTACTGACTGTCCAGTAGAACTATGTGATAAGGTCTTAGCCATAGATATGCTCGTACTAGACACCAAAGGGTACGACGTAATCTTAGGCATGACTTGGCTCAGTCAGTACTATGCAGTGATTGACTGTAGGGAGAGGAAGATTAATTTCAGAATTCCCCTTCAACCTGAATTCCAGTTTAGTGGAGAAGTGGAGTCCACTAGGGGAAAGACTCAGATGATTACTTCGGAGGTTCAGAAGCAGAAGGTGCCGGTGTGGGATGAATTCCCAGAGGTGTTTGCTGAGATTTCAGGACTGCCACCGGAGAGGATGATTGAGTTCTCCATTGATACAGTTCCAGGAGCAGCTCCTATATCCAAGGCTCCGTACAGGATGGCACCGACGGAGTTAGAGATTCTGAAGAAGCAGCTGCAGGAATACTCGGACAGGGGATTGATTCGGCCGAGTACTTCACCATGGGGAGCTCCAGTACTGTTGGCCAACAAGAAGGATGGTGGTAAGAGACTTTGTGTTGATTATAGGGAATTGAACAAGTTCACCATCAAGAACAAGTATCCCTTACCCAGGATCGATGATCTGTTTGATCAGCTTCATGGAGCCCGTGTGTTCTCTAAATTGGATTTGCAGTCGGGTTACCATCAGCTGAGAGTGAAGAAAGAGGATATTCCGAAGACGGCATTCAGGACCCGTTATGGCCACTATGAGTTTCTAGTAATGCCTTTCGGAGTTACCAATGCCCCTGCAGTTTTCATGGACTTGATGAACCGAGTGTTCTCGCCCTACTTGGATCAGTTTGTTGTTGTTTTCATAGACGACATCTTGATCTATTCAAAGAACAACAAGGAGCATGCAGAACACTTGAGAATTGTGTTGTAGACTCTTCAGCAGGAGCAGCTTCATGCCAAGAGAAGTAAGTGTGAGTTCTGGTTGGACAGCATAGCATTCCTTGGACATATGGTGTCAGCAGCAGGTATTTCAGTTGATCCTAGCAAAGTCCAGGCAGTAAAGGATTGGCCAGTTCCGAGGACGGTGACTGAGATTAAGAGTTTTCTTGGACTAGCGGGATATTACAGACGCTTTGTCCAGGATTTCTCTAGAATTGCAGCTCCGCTAACCCAGCTCACCCGGAAAGGGGTAAAGTACATATGGACTGAAGAGTGTACTGCAGCCTTTGAGCAGTTGAAGCAGAGACTTATTTCAGCTCCAATCTTGAGGACTCCCTCAGGGAGAGGAGGGATGGTTATCTTTAGTGATGCTTCAGGTAAAGGCCTGGGATGCGTACTTATGCAACATGATCATGTTATAGCATATGCATCTAGGCAACTGAAGACTCATGAGCGGAACTACCCAACTCATGACTTGGAGCTAGCAGCAGTGATCTTTGCCTTGAAGATTTGGAGGCACTATCTTCTGGGAGATAAGGTGTTGATTTATACAGATCATAAGAGCCTCAAGTATATCTTCTCGCAGAAGGAGTTGAACATGAGGCAGAGGCGGTGGCTGGAGCTGATGGCAGACTATGATATTGACTTGCAATATCATCCAGGCAAGGTCAATACAGTTCCTGATGCACTGAGTAGGATGCCAGAGAACAGAGTGCTTGTCCAACTTACTCAGCAGAAGGAGTTGATTCAGGACTTTATCAGATTGGACTTGATGGTGGTTCGAGGAGCTGAGAAGGCAGGACAGCTTATGACTTTACAGATTCAGTCATCATTAATAGATGAGATCAAGGAAGCTCAGAAGGAGGACCCCAGGCTACAGACATTCCGAGTTCAGGTGGAGGCTGGATTGAGGACGGATATTTGTATTCGTCCGGATGGTGCATTGTACTTTGGAGGTAGACTTTGTGTTCCCCAAGGGGAAGTTAGACAGAAGATTTTGGAGGAAGCACATAGTTCAGCCTATTCTATACATCCAGGGGGAAACAAGATGTATCAGGACTTGAAGAAGCATTTTTGGTGGAATGCCATGAAGAGGGAGATAGCTCAGTTTGTAGCTAAGTGCCTGGTGTGCCAGCAGATAAAGATTGAGCATCAGAGATCAGCTGGACTTCTTCATCCTTTGCCAATACCTAAATGGAAGTGGGAGCACATCACTATGGACTTTGTCACGGCATTACCTCGTAGTCCCAAAGGTAATAATGCTGTGTGGGTTATCATTGATCGTCTCACCAAGTCAGCTCATTTCATACCATTCAGGGTGGGTCAGACTACAGAGGTTCTGGCAGATAAGTATGTGAAGGAGATAGTTCGTCTGCATGGAGTTCCAGTCAGTATTGTTTCAGATAGAGATACCAGATTCAGATCTCATTTTTGGGAGAGTCTCCAAGAAAGTCTGGGAACTCGTCTGAAATTCAGTACAGCATATCATCCTCAGACAGACGGACAATCATAGAGGACCATTCAGATACTTGAAGACATGCTTAGGGCCTGCATGATTGAGTTTAAGGGATCTTGGGAAGATCATCTTCACTTGGCTGAGTTTTCTTATAACAACAGCTATCAGGCCAGTATTAAGATGGCACCCTTTGAGGCTTTATATGGAAGGAAGTGCAGGTCACCGATTTGCTGGGATGAAGTCGGTGAGAGGAGTCTATTGGGGCCAGAGATTCTTATTCAGACTACAGAGAAGGTCAGAGTCATCAGGGATCATCTCAGGGCAGCTCAGAGCAGACAGAAGAGTTGGGCAGACACACGGAGGAGGCCATTGGAATTCCAGGTTGGAGATCATGTATTCTTGAGGGTATCACCTACCAAGGGAATCATCCGGTTTGGTGTTCGTGGAAAGCTGAGTCCAAGATATATCGGCCCATTCGAGATTTCGGAGCGAGTGGGAGATGTGTCTTACAGATTGGCATTGCCACCTTCTTTGGACGGTGTTCATAATGTTTTCCACGTATCTCAGTTGAGGAGGTATGTAAAGGATGATAGCCATGTTTTGGATCACTCCGAGCTGGAACTGCAACCGGACTTATCATATCAGGAGCAGCCGATGGCCATATTGGATAGAAGTGTGAAGACACTGAAGAACAAAGCCATACCTTTAGTGTTGGTGTCTTGGAACCGCCATGCGCCAGGAGAGGCCACCTGGGAACGAGAGGACGTCATCCGAGAGCGTTATCCTCAACTCTTCTCATCTTGATTGGTAAGCCTCTTTCCTTTTACTCTTTTCTATTGTTATCTTTCTTCCTAGCCTTATCTATCTGTTACCATTCCTGTTACCCTTCACCTTATGAAATTCGAGGACGAAATTTTTGTAAGGTGGGTAGATTGTAATACCCCGTTTCCGTAATACGTACTAAGTTGCGTATTCAGCTTTTCGATCGTATTTTTTGATTTACTTTCCGTATTTGACCAATTTCAATTTCAAATATCATTTTCTAATATATTAGATTTTTGGTGAATTTCTGGAATTTTCTAAAATTAAAATGAATTTCTTCAAAACCGGTGTCGACCAGTGTCGCTGATCGATTCCCGAATTTTTATTTCACAAACAGTTAGGAATTTCTAGAAAGTCCTTTAGACTTTATTTCTTAGAATCGTATTTCTTATCTATATACTTTTTCTGAGAATTTTATGAATTTATGAAAATTCTTTCGGAGTCGGTAGGTAACTGGTTCCGGGATTTTTAGCTTTAAAACTATAAAGTATTTCTTCAAACGGATTTCACTATACGTCTTCATATATTATTATTGATTTTTGGTAAAATTTACGAGTCGTTCCGAGATACTTGAATTTCGGACGATTTCGGTATTTTCCGAAATGTTTTCCCACATTCTTGACTTGAACCTAGGAATCCGTGTTTCCGGTATTTTCATTTTCCAAGACCAAGAAAATCTCTTCATTTATCAATTCTTTTCTTTTTCCTTTTCCCTATTTTCTTTTTCCTTCCTTCACAACCACAAAAAATTCCATTTTCCAATTTCCATTTTCTTCCAAAATTCCATCTCCACACATTCTCACCAACCTCCCTCATTTAATACATCTCTCTCTCTCTTTCTCATGGCCGGCCACCATTGGCCAAGGGAGACACCTCATCTCCCCTATTTTTGCACAAACCCCTCTCAATTTCTTTATTTGCATTCCCTTTACAAAAATCAAAACCTATATAAATCCTTTCCTTTACAAATCTTTTCTCTTTTCTTCACTTCACCAAGAAATTAACCTTCACCATTTTCTTCTCCATCTCAAACCCTAACTCCAAAACACCACAAGGTCTTCATCTCCTTTTCAGGCAACGACTGCTTTTGGATTGTGATCGTCCGTAGTATCGCCGTGGAATCATTTGGTGATATTTATCGACACGATCTTTTCGGAACTCGTCAAGCCTCGATTTAACCGTTCAAAGTGAGTATCTTTACTCACCAAGACTAGACAACTTCCTTGTTTACTTGTGTTGATCTTTCATGTACACTTGTGCCATAAAAATCGTATTTTTAGCCCATCAAACAATCACCATAAAATCTGTTCTGTAACCTGTTTTCCCAGAATTAGTCGACTTGACCTAGAGACTAGTCGACTAACCCATTTGTTCTGAAACGTAACTTTTTCTGATTTCACAGTTTTAGTCGACTAAGCCATATTACCAGTCGACTAGACCCCCCTAGTCGACTACATTTTTAGCCTAGTCGACTAATCTTTCTTTGGACCAGAAAACACCAACTCTCGGCCCCAGTCGACTTAGCCTAGATATTAGTCGACTTAGGACCCCTAGTCGACTACCCATTTCCCCATAGTCGACTCCTGTATCCCGGATATAAATCCCAACTTTCTGTATCACAGTTTTAGTCGACTTAGCCCCACTATTAGTCGACTTAGGTATCTGTTAGTCGACTATACATTTCACTCTAGTCGACTAACTTTCCTGAAACAGAAACCCAACTCTCTGTTTCCCAGTTTTAGTCGACTAATTCAGACTGTTAGTCGACTTAAGACCCCTATTAGTCGACTAATCTTTCCTCCTAGTCGACTAATTATGACTGTTTGACTTAGTTAATTCCGTTCTGAATTTGGTTCTTATTGTTGATACATGTGTGGTATATTATTCCTGTTCATGCTTCATAACTGGTATTATATGACATGTTACTTGATGAATCTTACCTCATATTTCTTCATGACTTGTTATTGTACATTATCACCCCATAACTTGTTAAATAGTGAATATCACCACTTATCATGCCATCACTTGAACCAAGCATGATACACTTGACTTTTGTATAAAATGGACCAACTTACACATGGGTCGGGGGAAAACATGCGGATATCGATATGTGTTCGTATTTACAGTGGCTTTTAGGAATGTTGTGCAACTCATGTTCCGGTCTGACCTGTGGGCCTCCAGGGGACCGAGGGGAGTGCTTGCTCCCTCTATTACTGGTACCATCATGATAAGGGCATACATAAGTCCCTCCTGAATGGCCTAGCGGCTGGCTTCCGTCACCAAGCAACGGAACAATCCTGGACCGTTATCCCGGGCATGTACGGGATCCACTGTAAACATAGTTCGTCGATACAACCGCTGATTTTCAATAACAACCTTGTTTTACTAGGATATGGATCTATGTGCCCTGGGACGCTGGGTCACATAGCTAGATATCACAGTAAGATAAGTAATAATAATAAAACGTTAATTGTAGATCTATTGTACGACTTTACCTATTCATGCTTTTCATATCTGTTAGTTGATATACCTTATATAGTCCCATCTCACTTGTACTCGTCCTTTAGCCACTTGGCTGTAGCTATCTATTGTTTATATGTCTTGATCCTTTGGATTTGCATATTCAGATTCTGAGGCTTGGAACGAAGTGGAGCCATCCACAGAGGACCAAGCGTATCTGAGTGAGCAGGCTGATCAGCTCTAGACTCTTCCCCATTGACTCGCGAGATCTTCCTTTTTCTTGTGAGCCCCTTTTGTATACATACTGTATATTGTCTTTTGGACTTGTTATGATAAAAGACACTTGTAAAGTGTAATGATTATCATATCGTGTATAACTTTGTATATGTACTTCTTGTGTTGGCATATATGTAAGATACCACGCTTTGTCGTGTACTCTGATCTTTGTTGTACTTTTATGCTTAGCGTATATACGTGGGGGCAATTTATGACCTACGTATATACGTCGCAGTGACGTCCCCGTATCCGTGGAATCGGGGCGTTACACCCATCGAGTACAAACCTTACTTTGTTAACCCTATATGGAGTAACAAGCCTTCAAATTTGTCAGGTTAACAATATACCTCTGGCACTTCAAACTTCACTTATCATTCTCATCAGTAGAATGGCAAGTCCTCAAATTGCTCTTATCATGAGTCAATTGCTGTCAAGTTAATACCACACCTCTGACAAATTACTGTTAAGTTTAACATTACACTTCTAACAGTAATCAAGTTGCTGCCAAGTTTAATATTCTACCTCTGACAGTCATTTTCCATCAGACTTCCATACCGAAGCTGAAATGAACGATGCTAAGTTTAACACCACACCTCTAGCGTCCAAGTCATTGCTAAGTTTAATAATACACTTAAGGCCATGACTTTCCCTCGGACTTCCTTGTTATAGTCGAGATGACCAATGCCAAGTTTAAAATTATACCTCTAGCATTGCCCTCGCTGCCAAGTTTAACATTACACCTATGACAGTGATACTTTCAGCTTTCCCAAATGAAGTTGGAACACTCTTGAGTTAAGTTAATAACACACCTCTGGCTCACACCCTTATCGAGTTAACATCACACTTCTGACAAGACTGTATTCACCCGTTAAGTTAATATCACACCTCTAACGGAAAAAGTCCCCCTAGATTCCTCGCGAGTCTAGTCTCACTTGTCATTCTCGTCAACAGAGTAACAAGTCCATTTAAAAAGAAACAAAACATTGTCAGGTTAACATTACACCGTTAACAGTGTTTTCACTAAATTCCCAGCTGGGTCTTGGTTAAGTTAATTCCAAACCTCTGATGAAAACTCATCCTCCCTAGGGGTACAAATTCCACTTGTCATTCTCATTTATAGATTGGCAGGTCCATAAGAATCATCTAACTTCTGTCAAGTTAAAATTACACCTCTGACAACACAGTTGAATTCCTGAAACAGGGTTTTTCTACAAACTTTGACTCATTAAGTTTGTTATCATCTTTTTAGCGAGCCAAAGATCTTTTACTTCTATTCGTCTGACTTTCAATACAAAAAGGGAGCTCAAGACAATAGAAAGAAACAAAACTTTTGTCACTTTTATTTATATCCAACATATGAAAGTGATACAAGACACTCTCTTATACAATAAGATTGAGTGTTACAATAAAGGAGTACAAAGAAGTCCCTCTCTCTCAAAGGTTGCACTCACTCCTTGAAGCTTCTCACCCCTCCAAACACAAGGTATTTGGAAGGGCGCCAAAGAAGGGTTGAGCGCTGTGATGACGATCGGAGGCTGATTACGTCACCATGTATGACGTAAACATCAAAGAAGCCCATCGTTGACCAAGAACAATGGTGTTTCTTGAGGTCAAAATAAAACAGAACCTTCTGACCAGCTGGTGCAGGCCATGATCCTTCGTTGATGAACATCTCTACCACCAGAAAGTCATCTAATGAATATGGACTTTTCGTCGATGTCACTTCTGGGGTGAGATTGGTGAAGGGAGGATTCGAGACCTTACAGGTGACGTCCTGCAAGAGGACTATACCCACCACCGTATCCACTGCCATACCCACTGTGACCATGGCGGACACAGAAGCATGACTGGTGCATCGTGTCCAATGAGGTCTCGGCTGATGTCAAATCCTCGTCTCCCGCAGACAAGGGCCATGACTTCTTCTCCAATGGTCGACCGTCGAAAAAGTTTGCTGGCCGATATATTCTCCCAAGGGCCTAGCGAATATGCGAAAGAATGATTGAGGCTACCTACGAGAAGTAAAAACTAGAAGGTCAGAATCCTGAAACAGAAATATTGAAGAACAGACGCGGCTATGACTGTGGTCTTCAGACGCGGGAATGACCCACGCAGAAAGTCAAAACTCTGTTGCGACAGAAACAGACGTTTTCAAAGTGGTGGACTTCGCGTACACACAGACTTGAACGCAGTCTAATTTTTAAGACCTGCCACAGCCTTGTTTAAGAAGCAAGAGGTGCTACATTCAAGTCTGAAGCCTTCGGCTTGAGTTAAATTTCTTCTAAGTCAACAGCCCCAAACGCGAGCTCTGTATGTAAAGCTCGCGATCTAGGTGCAAAAGTCCATTAAACTCGCGTCCAGAGGATTTTGAGTCAGGATTCAGACTCAATCAACTCGCACTTCGTCAGGAAGTCTAAAAGGCGCAACTTCCAAATGATGGGCGCATCAGTCAGACTTTAAGAGAAGGTCAAGAAGATGAATCTCTTCAAGGGCAGCAAAACTGAAACTCAGTCAGGCCGAGTATTTCATGGTGGACAAGTAATCCCTACCCGCAGAATAACCCTTTAAAGGTTGAACTTTCTGCATCAAGGCGCAGACATAAAAGGTACTCAAAGAGACGCTTTTCGATTTTGAAATCACTTGACAGTGATAATCTTCTGGAGAGATTAAAGAAAAGCATGAAAGCTTTGGGTCGTCATCATCCATGGGAGCAAATCCCATTGAAGGAAGAAGATGAAGTCCCTCAGAGCCCCTGCTCTCGAGGGAAAACAGTCTAAGTAATGGATTGTTAAGGGGGCAATGCCTATTTATAGGCAACCCATAAAGCCTGTAATTAATGGCGCACTAATCAGAGCCATCGGCCTTAATTCCCACACGAATGTCAAGGCCCAATGAAGGGCTGACGCGTGGATCGTCGCTTCGGGAAGCAGCGAGGACGCGGGCCTCCAACCAGCAACGCTGACTTGGCATTTAAAGGCATTAATGTCTAAGCCCAATGAAGGGCTAACGCGTGGACTGCCGCTTCGGGAAACATCGGAGAACACGAGTCCCCAATCGTCAATGCCGATTTAACATTTAAAGATCTAACAAGATCTTTAAGACAAGACGCATGTAACGCCTAGGAGGTTGCACAAAACGCAGGCCCAAGAGCCGCGTCCAGAAGCTTGCACCCCTTTGTGAACTCGAAGACGGCGTCCTTCTCATTCCTGTTAACAGAGCCACAACCGCATCTCTCGGAGCAGTTCAGAGCCGCGTCCCCTCAGCAAAAGGGACCCATTCTGAGGTCGCGCTTTGAAGTCACATAAAATTTGAAAGCTGCGTTCTGAAACTTGTGTCCACAACAGAGAAAGACTATGTCATTCACAGGGATTTTGGAGCTGCGTCTACATTGCGAGACGACAATTGTGTTCCTATCATAAACTCAATACAATTTGAGTTTGCACCATGTCAAGGGTCCAGAGCCACGCCTTTACTGAGCCAACTCTGCGTCCTCATTAACTGGTTGAGATCTATGCGTTAGTCTTGAGGAACATAAGACTGCGTCCTCGCTGCATCCTGAACTCTGCGTTCGGATAGAATTAAGGGCAGCGTCTAGGGAGCCGCGTCCTTTCATAATCAAAGCCGCGTCTTTCGCGCAAGCTTGAACGGTCGGAGTCGCGTTTCCGAGGACCGCGTCTCCACTATAAATCAGAGCCGTGTTTCGCCCAAGAACTCAGCTCAGCCTGAGTTTATTATTCATGGCCAATCGAGGATTACAATCAAAGACTGCGGTTAGGAAATTGAATTCATCTACAGTGAAACAATGAAGATGGAGCAAAATTCTGAAGACTTTTATTTGATCCAAAAATGATAAAAGTAATACAAACACTCTTGACGAATAGAGTGTTCTTTTTTTTACAAACCAAAAAAAGGAGGAGGCTAATAATCTTGATTCGCCAAAGAACGAATTTGTTCTCGGAGATGATACATCTCGTGCTGATGCGCTTTCTCAGCCTCCATAAGAGCTTGGACCCGCAGTTTCTCTTCGGACAAAAATTCCTTCGCGGCTAGCTGTGCTTGAAGAAACTCCAGTCTGGAGGAATGAGCAGAAAGGTTCTCCTCAGTCTGTATCTTGGCAGTCTCCAGCTCCTTCAGCTTCTTCCTGGCAGCGGCAAGCTTCTGCTCGTTGATCTTAATCAAGGCTTCTGCCTTGGCTATAGTAGCTCGAGCTGTGGCAATACCTGCTCTGCGCTCTGTATGACGATTTCAGACTCCTTTGAATCGCCAATCAGCCTTTGGTGGTCAGCCTGGAAACGCTGGAGATGGCGGGTCTCTTCAGATATTTGTTCCTCCATCTCCTTTCGCTCTTGTTCTTGAGCGACAAGGAGCCTATTCAGAGTTGTCTGAGCCTCGTCTACTGAACCAGCATTTTTCAGGGATTTGAGCTCCTTCAGATCGCTTCCCAGCTGCTCCACCAGCATCAGGCATGCCCTAGCTTGCGAAGGACCCCCAGTATGACCAATGTTCCCGATCTGGTTTTCGAGAGTATTCGGGCAAACTCGAAAGAGCTGCCCCAAGAAAGGATGAGGTCAATGCATGATCGCATGGAAGCAAAGAACTGCTGCAACATTTGACGTGCCAGCTCTTCCATGATATCATTGGCTGGGGAAAATTCTGCTGACGTACTCCCGGATCCCCTTTCAATTACAGGGCGAGAGACGGGAATCAATTCATCTTGCGCAGGAGTGCGGTCGATGACAGACTCGTCAGGTACTGAGAGGATCACCGGCACTTCCGGGGCGTTTATTGTTGCAGCAGCCTCCATGGCGACTGAAGTAACAGCAAACTCCTTGGGTTCCTCGGTCGAGGTTTGAATTGTACTGCCTTCTGGATCGACGTTTGCCGCAAGAACCTCTGCCTGAGCTCCCTCAGCACTCTCTGCAAATCACCAAAACGTCAACCATGACAATAAAAGAAAGAAAATTTCAATGTATCAATATCCCCTTACCAGGCTGAGGCCTGAAGATGATGAATTCTTGGGCAGATCTTGTGGGGTTGAGGCCTCCCCAACCTCGATAGTTGCCCTCTCTTGAGGCATCTCGGTAGTAAGAGCCTCAAGGCCCTCCTGCTGGGCCAACTCTTATATCATTTCCTCAATATGAGAGGAAGTTGCAGCCTCACTGTCAGTGGCCAGCCCTATACAACAAATTTAAGAAGAAACATCAAAACTTTTCCCTAGCTAAAGGAGAAGCCGGGTCAACAAGGCAACGAGAGTACCTTCAGTAGGAACGATTGTTGCTATTGGCGAAACCGTCACAGGGTCACACCCTTGTATCTCTTCCTCCAAAATATGTGAGAATTTACTCGGATCTGGAAGGGCGGGTTCATCACCAAAATCGATCTCATCGCCAGAATAATATTCATGCTCTTCGAACGATGCAGAGGATAGTTCAACACAAGAAGTCTCAGCAATCGAGACCTTGCCACCAAGTACCCCAGTAGTAGGGCTAAGGTCGACCACCCACAAGCTGGGCATCAATACAGTAGCAGACCCAGGCTGTTGCTCCTCACTCCTCCTCTCTTGAACTGAAGAAGACCCGGGCTGAGTTGAGACCCCTGGAATCTTAACATCATCCCGTCCTACCAGGTCAACCTCGAGTTGCTCAGCCTCTTCAATCGTAGCGGGTTCATCTGCAAGCTCCCCTTCTTCTAAGATCGCGGGGCCCTTGCTGCGTAGTCCACGAGGACAAAGAAGGGGGATTTCTTCTTCCTCCTCCTCTTCCTCCCTCTGTTCCTCAATACCAGAAGGGACGGCATCGAACATTGAAGCTTCAACCCCGAGTCTCTCCTGGCCTTCTTCGGAGTAGGCTCAACTTTGAAAGTAGATCCATGGGGACGTTTGGACACAGCCCGTCGACGCTTTTTAGCAGGCTGCTCCTTGGGTGCTACTGCTCTCGGTTCCACCCCTGTCTCCTCTCTTGCCTCTTTCTCAGCTGCCTGGTATTCATCCATACCTCGCGCGCATTTATTGGACACCAATTTGTCCTCATAAGACGCTTTAATGCTCTTGATACATGCGTGATTTATTGAGTAATCAGGCATCTTGCTAGCCTGAAAATACCAAGTGCAGAAACTGAGGCTCGTGTAGCAGTTGGGCGTCTTGTGAGGCAAGCTGAAAATAGCTTTTGTTTCCCCAGCCACAATGTAATACCAGGCCCAAGCACCTTCAAACAAATTCCCGCTGAAGGAGAGTTTGGCATTAGGGTTACCGACATACAGTTGATCATAACCGAATTGTCGGGCAAAACGGTTCGGCATATAGGGATTGATTGTGCATGAGTTCCCTTGCTGAAAGATCAGATACCCGAGTCTGATATTAATCAGCCACCAGAAGACTCCTGATGGCAACCTTGTGAAGTCATCTGGTCCCACAAGGTCAGCAAATTTATCCCCATAAGATGCACCGGTAATCTCAGGGAAGCAGCGGTCAAGATGATAGTTCGAAATGTTCAGAATGCTTTTCCGAATATAGAACATATAATAACAAGACCAGCTGGAGTTCTCCAGCTTCAGAACAAAGGGGACAAACCCCTCGGATTGAGACACCTTCGTCATCAAGGAAGGGCAGTGCATAACGTACCAAGCCATCAGGTACGTGTATGGAAACTCGATCCTGGGGTTGGGGGTCTTCACTCTTGGCCTCTCTTCCGAATCAACCTCTGGTCTACCTTTGGAGTCAACAATGGCCTCCACTTTGCACAGGCTTTGAACCAGAGCCCGTAATCCACTTCGGATTCCAGCCACCATTGCTGGAAAGAGGGCGATAGACCTGCCATAGGCCAACAAGACCGCCGGGTACACCACATCAGCGACAATCACTTCATGTGGCAATGTCGGCACTATGCAGCGCTTCAGCCACAGTTTGAGAAAGCCCGCCAGTAGCGCCCGGTCAGAAATGGAGACCCGGGCTTGATGATGAAAGCTTTCGAAAACCGTATCAGGTTTGAAAGTGTCTTCATTCGACTCTGTGGTGTAAGAATTCACAGAGGTGTCAATCCTTTCAGCGATTTCTTCGTCAGCACTAGGAGCCAGAATGGTCAATAAGTGATCTTTCTCAGTTATACCGTTAAACAGGTAGCTCGCCCAAGACATCTGCTTGACACCCCTAGTTCTCCAGGAGGTTATTTGACTGCAGATATGGAAGTGACACAACACTTCCCAGTAGGTCTCGTATATCTGAGGGCACTCCTTCTTCAAGAGATGAAGCTCTCAGAAGTTGGAACATATTCTTCATAAGGGGCGTCTCCCATAACCAGCCCCAAAACTTCATATAGCTCATGGAGGGCGAGCCCCATCTCTCCGGCCGGAGTGAAGAATGTCCCCGTTAAAGGGTTATAATGCTCCAGGATCCCATAGAAATTATGAGAACTTTGCGGGATGCCATATTGCACAGCCCTGACCGCATGATACATCCCCACCTCTTCCAGCAGAGCTCCGAGTTCGACGAGGACAAATCCCACCATCTTGCCCCACCAGGACTTGTCGGAAGAATGGACCCACCCGAGCGGGCGGAAATCAACGGAAAAATCACCCCTTACCTTCATGAATTGATTGATGAAGGTAGTGCCAAGCCGAGGGGTTTCCCTATTGGATACTCAGATCTGATCAATCCGGGAAATAAACCGAAAACCTCTTTCCCGTGACCACCAGAATGTGTTCTTTTGGCGCCTAGTATACCAAGAGAGACACCGGAGGCAGATCGAATAAGGTCCCATTCCATTGCACAGTGGGAAGACATGTGCTGGAGATAGGATAGGGGATACATCCTCTCCATATTAAGAAGAAAGAATTTCCTATCCCCTATCTGGCGAGCCACTTGTAATTGCTGTCATGCAAGGCACTATCATCCTCGTCAATGCCATTGCCAAAAAGAAGACGGGTTTCCTTAACGGAGTGCGCGAATCCGTCTCAAACACTTCGTCGGTCATAATTTCCCGGAAGGTCCTCATGCTGACCTTAGAGATCTTCTCCCTTTGTTCCTTCGATTTATCAGTAGTCACAGGAGCGGTCTTCTACAACACGAAGGTTAGATTGTGGTCAGTACCGCCTACGTTCCCAAAGTGACACTTTTTGGATAGCGGGTTGGAGGAATATCGCACTGCAAAAGAGAATAATACTTGATTAAGAATCTGAAAGAAAATGATTAAGTGTTTGCAACTCAAACGCAGAAATGAACCCAGACGTGGAGATCATCAAAATCTACGTCCAGATCCAAAGATCGTGAGGCTAGCATGGAGCCCGCGTCTTAAACAATCCAGAACTTATGAAAATTTCTATGTATCGGACTCAGACGCAAGATTCATTAAGACCAGCGTCTGATCTCACAAGACGCAAGAGTCGTAAGAAATTTGCGTCTGAATTCCTCGCACTTAGAAATATTCTAAGTATTGGATCCAAAACGCAAGGCTCAATGGGGCCCTGTATTCAACAAATAGGTACGGACTCAAACAGATAAAAGACGCAGAGGTCATCAAACCTGCGTCCTGTTTATCGACTCAAGAACCGCGCCTAAAGATCAAACACGGGCATGAGCCTGCGTTGGCGGTTCACATTCAAAAGGGAGTTAAGAGATATAACTCTGTAAGCCCCTTTAATGACGAAAACTAAATCCGATGGTTTTAATACCTGAAATAGGGGCTTCCTGTATGGAGGAACCACCCATTTGGGTTTTAGGAACGATCACCTTGGAAGGCGAGGCAGCATGCTTAGCCTTTGGTGCCATTACGACCGTGAAATCGATGATGGGGATGAAAGAAACGAGAAGAACAAAAAGCTTCAAGTTTTTTTAACCCTAAGAGGTTCAAACAAAAAGAAGAGTCTAATGATGACTCTTGAAAGACTGTTGCCTTTTATAGGCACAGTGATTCGCAGAGATACGCGGCGCTTGGCTCGACGCCTAATCTCTGCCTGACGCCTGGAAAGCGTATTAAATACAGCGCGAAGTTCGCGCGCCAAAAAGAAGATGTCGCCTCAATTCTACAGGCCACGTGGCCACGCATTCACAGCACGGATTCGCATTCAACAACTGCATCCTCATCCCAAAAGGCGCGTCCCTCCGAAGATCGCATCTTTTCAACTAGGTCAAAGTCGCGTCTACTTCACAGAGCGAAAGCCGCGTCTTCATCCCAAAAGGCGTATCCCTCCGAAAGTCGCATCTTTTCAACTAGGCCAAAGTCGCGTCTACTTCACAGAGCGAAAGCCGCATCTTCATCCTAAAAAGCGCGTCCCTCCGAAGATCGCACCTCTTCAACTAGCCCAAAGTCACGTCTGCATCAGGAAGCAACACCCGCGTCTTTAAAACAGTTTAACCTCTGCGTCCGTAGGACTTGTATTTAGTCCTTTGTTGACTGAGATTTCCTGCACACAAAAATAAGGATATTAGATTTAGAAATAATAGTGTGAGGTTCTCAATACTAATCCGCTGTAGCAAGGCTATGCGGGTCGTGATCCTCAGGGAGGGACTGCGATGGAAGCGTTAAGCAAGTTATCTCTAAAATTTTTCTTTTTTTATTGTTAAATAGTGGTATTTACAATAGATGGTATTTACAATGAAGTGAAGAAAAGAATTGTGGAAAGAATAGTGTGATTGAGATCTAAACTAAAGAAAGAAGGAAAGAAAACTTACCTCTTTAGTCCTACTTACCTTTGATCCTTTTGCAACGACTTACTTTGTCTTCGAAAGCGTTCAAGCATGGGATATAGGATCTGTTCGTCGCCATAAGCCATCAAGGGCTCTTCTTGGGCTCGGCAGTCTCGAAGCGATTGGATCTCACGGTTTGCAAGTCATCAGAGAGAGAAACAATGAAACAGAAATAGAAGAATAGCACAAAGAAAGAAGAACATAAATACACAAGAATAAATAAACAAGAATAAAAGAACAAAAGCTAACCTTGAGTAGATTCTATTAACAATGGAAGAAAAGTAAAAACTTACACCGCTGTCACCTCAGTACAAGTAGACTCCTTCCTCCATGAAAGCTTCCTCCACTCTCAGTTACAAAATTTACAAAATAAAAACGAAAATAAAATCTAACCTAGAAACTAAACCTAGCTTTTGGCCCTTGGCTCTTCGCTGGACGCTTTCTGTGTTGCATCTGCAGGGCTATTTATAGGAGTTGGAAGATGTAGAGTCCTACTACAACTCTCCCAAAAAGATCTTATCTCCAGACTTGTGGCACTTATCCATAGAAGTTCAAATCAAATCTGTTCTGCAACTTATTATCATGTTGATCGCCGAAATTAGCTTATCTACGGACTGAATTGGAAAGTTTGATCAACATAAGAGTTGTAGGGATTCAAGTCTTCTTTCTGGAGCATTTTGAATCATCGGATTTGCATATCTGTAGCAAAAGATATGATCTGAATACTAAAACGTGTACAGTCTGAATCCGAATTTTTCTTTAAACTCTTCTCCTTTGATCTTTATCCTCATCCTGCAAGCATTTAGGGTTGAATAGAAGTCTATCCTTCCCTCTTCATTTGTATTTGCAACTATTGCCCTTGCATATTTGCACTTTGACACTCTGATATTTGCACTTTGACTCTTGGGCTTCAAATATGGGCTTGTATCTGGGCTTTTGGGCTCTTTAAGCTTTATTTATTATTAAAATAATAATTCGAGGCCTGCACACATTAAATAACGAAATATTAATAAATGTGCATTATAATATGAATAAATGTGCAAATGTGATGGTAAATATGATGATAAAAATGCACTTTTGACTACCAATCACACCCCCACACTTATCTTTTTGCTCGTCCTCGAGTAAAAACAAAGAAAAGAAAAAGAAATGAAAAGTTAATCTAACCTAACTCACTTTCGTAGGAATCACGATTGCACTTAGCACGTGCAACAAGCCGTTAAACCCCTAGGTTAACCTAGAGGACGAGTGTTGTCTCGTGAGGGTTTTCAGCGGATTGCACCCACAAAATCCATAAAAAGGAAAATATTTGAATTATATTTGAAGAGACTAAGTAGTCTATAAGTTTTAGGATTATCATTTTTATTCATTCTTCAAACCTGGTCTTTATAAAGTCAATTGTTATTCATTTTAGGTAAGGATTAAAATTGAATTTCTAATATAGTCTTTTTCGTTACCAAAAGTCATATGAACCCTTGTGAATCTAGGAATTCCTTAACTTGGACTCTCATGCCTCTTTATTATTTTTATAACATCATCTAATTTTCTTTCGTGTAAGTATCAAGGCTTCTTGAGGCCCTCATACCTAACTAATTGACTATTAGATGTGTTAATATATATATATATATATATATATTTTTTTTTTTTTGGCATGTATAGCTCATCTAATTTTCTTTCGTATAAGTATCAAGGCTTCTTGAGGCCCTCATACCTAACTAATTGATTATTAGATGTGTTAATACATATATTATATTTCTTAGTCTTCTTAGGCTTTCTAATCCACCCATGTAACGAACTTAAAGTCGATGACTCCCAAACCGGTTGGCTTTAGGGCACCAGGTGAGAAAACACCCCGCGGACTCAAATTCGAGTGAACTAGGCCCCAAAACTAAGGACTTTATTTTATTTACTCACCTTTAGGCATGAATACTTATGCTTCTTGAGGCACATGTATCAGCTTAATTGGTGATTTTTTTTCTTTTTTTTTTATTTTTTTTTATGAGGCACAAGGTCTTTGTCTTAGAATCCTAGATATGCATTTGGTATGCATACTTCATTAAGGTAAAAATCAAGACTAATTATTTATTCAATTTCTCCTCCTATACCTAAAAATTTAAACAATTTATTTATTTTGACCAAGTTTTTAGAAATCCTAATCATGATTTTCCTAATCCTTAAAACTAACTTAGATTTCTTTCAAAAAATAAGTCAAAATATTTCCTTTTTATAACATTTTTTTTTTAAAAAAAAAAATTTTTTAGAATTTTTTTTTTTTGTTAGTTTTTACCTATGTTAGTATGTTAGTAAAACCCACCCCCACACTTATCTCATGCATTGTCCTCAATGTATGAATGAATGCATATATGCATGAAACAGAACAAGGGAAGGCGGAAGTTACCTTAAGGTGGTGGTTCCGGAGGTGGTCTAATTGGTCCACGAAATGCGGCCCAAACAAGATAATGTGATAGTTTACGGGACCTACCTTTATTTACCTCTTTTTTATTTACATATTTACAGTCCCCAGAATGAATAGGATCATGGAAGATCCTCTCGTGAAACTTACTCCCTTTACATGACCAGTCCTGGAAAATCATCACAGAGTCATGGTCTATACCTATGTCCAACAAAAGAATGTGACTTGGTAAAATGGTTGACTTGGACTCAAGAATGATAGGTTCAGGATCTAATACCGACTCAGGAAAGAAACTCAAATCAAGTAAAGGTTCAGGAGTCGGGCTAGGATCAAGAAGTGGGTCCAAGTCAAGAAATTGAAACTCAAGTCTACAATCATTTTCCCACAATGGAATGTGACTCAATGTTGGTGATTCAAGTTCAGGAATGATAGGTGTGGGAATCAAAACTGACTCTAAAATATTACCTAAGTCGGGTAACAAAACAGGAGTCAATAATGATTCGGGAATTTGAACTTGATCATAGATTTGGGAATCTAGGTCACATATCTCATTAGTTTCAATCTCATAAAAATGGGAACTTGCCAATTTTTCCATGGGACTTTCAAAATTGCACAATTGGTCAAGTTCAATATGATCATCAAAAATGGGTGATTCAATTTCATGATTTATAGGTATGGGAATAAATGTTGGCTCAGAAAATTGGTCCAAATTGGGTAAGTATACTGGAGTCAACATAGATTCGAAGATGGAAACTGAATCGCAAAGTTGGGGATCGGGTTCACATTCATAATCTAATTCAATCTCATTGAAATTAAAACTAGCCAATTTGTCCAAGGATTGGGATTGAGCAAGTTCATATTGATGTGATGAAATTGAATTTTGATCAAGGTCTTCTAAACAGAATGATTCTTGGTTCCTATCAAGATGCTCAAGAATGTTTGAAAGTCTAGAAATTTGATCATTCATTGTATCTTGCAACCGATCCACTTTTTCTTCTAACCCATCGAATAGATCAATGGAGGACTGAAACCTTGGTGATGTGGGAAAAGACGTATATGAAGATAATGGTTGAACAGGTGGTTGACCATATGGCTCAGGGGTGTTGAATTCCCATTGACTCAGTGAAGAGTAGTGATGATTATTCCAATCTTGTTCATAGTATTGGGACTGGGGCATGTAATGATTCGGATAAGACCAATCTGGCACACTAGGTTGGTCAAAGTTATGATATGCCGGGTTGGTAATATCCGAATAAGAGGTTGGTGTGTAATATGGATCCTCATTAAAATTGAAAAAATTATTGTTATAGGCCATATCACACAAAGCAAACAAAAGAAAAAAACAAACAAAAAAGAAAAATTTCTAACCTAAGTTAGGGTAGACCTAGACCTAGACGACTCCTAACTGGTTAGACTGTCCACGGGAGGTAGGGTGTAGACTTTGACCACAAGTTAATCAGCCAGGTCGGGGCAAGAGTGGTGGGAGGTTTTCCGTCAAAGACGTTCCTTAATTAAATAACCACCACACTTCGGGCTTTCGGCCCTCAATCCCCTTCCTAGACACTGATTTGGCAGGAGTCAACTTCCAACACCGTTCCCCCTTAGGATAATCTCCTAATTGAGTCCGAGTGTCCCTAGGGCCAACGTCTACTAATTTTTAAGTTAGGCTTGGGTTAGTGAGTGCTTGGGATATGATTTTTGGGCTAAGGAAGGGTGATGAAATCCCCACCTTATCTTGTTAATGGGTTATGCCCTTAAGATGAATTAGTGCAAGTGTACAAGATAAATAGATAGAATTCACTCAAAGCAGAAAATCAACCAAGAGATAAGTCCTATTCTACATGCAATGCTTACGTACCTTGCGTCTCCAGCACTCTTCAACAGTAAATAAAAATAATTGAAAAGACACGTGCCTAATATGCAAACGTCTAATCAAATTTTATTTTTAACAACCAATAATTTACTGTTGAATTATTAGCAATTTACAGGTATATCACAGAACAAATCAGAACAAAGCAGAAAGCAGAATTTTTAACTTGAAGCACCCTGCAAAAAAATTGGATCAGTAATTCACCACTATTGCCGCGTTTCCGCGGCTCTGGTCGTGGATCCGCGGCAAAACAGTGGGTTCTGGTGCTCTGCCTTCGAGGGCAGAGGCACAGAATAGCAATATGTCCACTGCTGCTGCTATGTTTCTGTTTCCTGTTCTCCAAACCTGCAAACAGAAAAGAATAAAGAATTAGTTAAAAATTAAATTTTTGTTTTAGAGATAAACTTACCGTCCCTCCCCGGCAACGGCGCCAATTTGTTGACTGAGATTTCCTGCACACAAAAATAAGGATATTAGATTTAGAAATAATAGTGTGAGGTTCTCAATACTAATCCACTGTAGCAAGGCTATGCGGGTCGTGATCCTCAGGGAGGGACTGCGATGGAAGCGTTAAGCAAGTTATCTCTAAAAATTTTTCTTTTTTATTGTTAAATAGTGGTATTTACAATAGATGGTATTTACAATGAAGTGAAGAAAAGAATTGTGGAAAGAATAGTGTGATTGAGATCTAAACTAAAGAAAGAAGGAAAGAAAACTTACCTCTTTAGTCCTACTTACCTTTGATCCTTTTGCAACGACTTACTTTGTCTTCGAAAGCGTTCAAGCATGGGATATAGGATCTGTTCGTCGCCATAAGCCATCAAGGGCTCTTCTTGGGCTCGGCAGTCTCGAAGCGATTGGATCTCACGGTTTGCAAGTCATCAGAGAGAGAAACAATGAAACAGAAATAGAAGAATAGCACAAAGAAAGAAGAACATAAATACACAAGAATAAATAAACAAGAATAAAAGAACAAAAGCTAACCTTGAGTAGATTCTATTAACAATGGAAGAAAAGTAAAAACTTACACCGCTGTCACCTCAGTACAAGTAGACTCCTTCCTCCATGAAAGCTTCCTCCACTCTCAGTTACAAAATTTACAAAATAAAAACGAAAATAAAATCTAACCTAGAAACTAAACCTAGCTTTTGGCCCTTGGCTCTTCGCTGGACGCTTTCTGTGTTGCATCTGCAGGGCTATTTATAGGAGTTGGAAGATGTAGAGTCCTACTACAACTCTCCCAAAAAGATCTTATCTCCAGACTTGTGGCACTTATCCATAGAAGTTCAAATCAAATCTGTTCTGCAACTTATTATCATGTTGATCGCCGAAATTAGCTTATCTACGGACTGAATTGGAAAGTTTGATCAACATAAGAGTTGTAGGGATTCAAGTCTTCTTTCTGGAGCATTTTGAATCATCGGATTTGCATATCTGTAGCAAAAGATATGATCTGAATACTAAAACGTGTACAGTCTGAATCCGAATTTTCTTTAAACTCTTCTCCTTTGATCTTTATCCTCATCCTGCAAGCATTTAGGGTTGAATAGAAGTCTATCCTTCCCTCTTCATTTGTATTTGCAACTATTGCCCTTGCATATTTGCACTTTGACACTCTGATATTTGCACTTTGACTCTTGGGCTTCAAATATGGGCTTGTATCTGGGCTTTTGGGCTCTTTAAGCTTTATTTATTATTAAAATAATAATTCGAGGCCTGCACACATTAAATAACGAAATATTAATAAATGTGCATTATAATATGAATAAATGTGCAAATGTGATGGTAAATATGATGATAAAAATGCACTTTTGACTACCAATCATCCTTACTTCTGCAATTCAGTTCAACAGTACACTGGCACAAGCAGATGACTGTTCACTCCTGGTTTAAAGTACACCAACGACAAACTCAGAGCATCGGGGAGGTTTAGACTGTGTATCTAGATACTCGCCACGATCATCTTTGACGGCTTCAAAGAGTTCAATAGTACACTCACGAGGCCATACTTCAAACAAGATCAAGCTCGGAGCATTGTCAGTCCAATCATGAAAAGGAATTCAGCTAGAGTCCAAAGTATTTCGAAATCCGTCCCAGCCAACTACAGAATATCAAAAACTTTGGAGGGGGTTCTGTAGGCTATCTAAAAATCATTAAAAGACAAGTCATCAAAAAGCAGAACTCCAGAGTAGGGCTAGTCTTAGCCTCACTGCAGCACCAAGGCGCGAGGGTCGAAACCCGCATCTCAGCCTCACTGCAGCACCAAGGCGCGAGGGTCGAAACCCGCGTCTCAGCCCCACTACAGCACCAAGGCGCGAGGGTCAAAACCGCGTCTCAGAATTACTGCAGCACCAAGACGCGAGGGTCGAAACCCGCGTCTCAGTTAAAACTGCCCTCGTTATGGGGCCAATCACTGCCCACATAATGAGGAAGTTAACCCCTATTATAGAGCGTTTTTAGGGGGCACGTTCACCCCTAAAACCTCTATAAATAGCCCCGCTTGTTATTGAGAAGGGGTCGGTTAGTCAGTGGGTGAGTTTATCAGATAATTCTGAGAGAAGAGTTTGACTTGTGAGCTGCCACAAGAAAGGAAAGAGAATTCAACTCCTCAAGCAACTTGCTGCGTACAAGCCAATCTTTGCATACAATCTCTTTGAGATTCCTGGTCGATCAAGAGCTGTGTCACTCCATCGACCATCCAAAGAGAAGATCCCCAAAAGTTCTTGACGTTCACCCGGTCAACGAAAAACAAGATTCACTTTCCATCGCCACCTGAAGAACCCAGCATTAAACAAAGGGGAGATTCAAGTCTCAACATCTTCCCTCTCTTGTAATTGGAGTATAAATCCATTGTAATCTTTCAATTGATTCAAGGAAATTTTACAAGGAACCCTACATTTCTCCCGTCAAACAGTGGCCTACAAAAAGCCTCCGTCAATGCACGAAGGTGTTTGGTGGGAAAATTGAAGATCGAGAAGTAAATTCTTTATTTGATTGTAAAGAAAGTTATAGCGGATCAATAATCCTTTTACAAAAGAGGGAAATATTCAAACTTAAATCTCCCCTTTTTAGTATCGGGTTCTTGATGCGACGGTGAAAAGTGAATCTTGTTTTCCGTTGACTAGGTGAACGTCAGGACCTTTTGAGAATCTTCTTTTTGGATGGTAGACGAAGTAACACAGCTTCTGTCTGCCAAGAATCTTAAAGAGAGTGTAGGTAAAAACGAACTTGTACGCAGCAAGTTGTTAGAAGAGTTAAACTCTCTCTTTCTTTTCAGCTGGAAATTTTGGTGTTTCTACGGCTTACCACCGAAGTTCCTTTTACCAAGAAGTATCCGACCCCCTCCTTTTTTTTGACCTCTCTTCCATAGGAAACTGGGCTATTTATAGAGGTTTCAAGGGGTAAACGTGTCCCCTAAAAATACTCCATAATGGGGGTTAACTCCCTCACTTCGTGGGCAGTAATTGATCCAGTAATGAGGGCAGTTACAACTGAGACGCAGGTTTTGAGCCTTGTGTTTTACTACTGAAGTAATGCTTGAGAGACGCGGGTTTCTAGCTCTGCGTCAATCTTCGCATGAGACGCGGGCTTTGGACTCTGCGTCTTGGCAATGCAATAATGCTGAGACGCGGGTTTCAACCCTCGCATCTTTGGTCCTCGCTGTGATGTCAAGACGCGGGTTTCAACCCTCGCGTCTTGGTGCTGCACTGATGGCGATGACTAGCCCTGCGTCTGGAATTTGGATTCTAATTTTTGATGACTTGTCTTCAATGATTTTTAGACAGCCTACAGAACCTCCTCCAAAGTTTTCGATATTTCACGGTTGACTGGACGGATTTCGAAATACTTTGGACTCTGGTTGAATTTATACTTCTCATGATTAGACTGACAATCATTTGAGATCTCTGAGCTTGATCTTATCTGGAGTATAGTCTTCGTGAGTGTACTGTAAAACTCTTTGAAGCCAGTAGTGATGATCGTGGTGAGTGTCTAGATATGCAGTCCAGACCTCCTCAGTGCTCTGAGCAGGTTGTTAGTGTACTTTGAACCAGGGGTGACCAGTCATCTACTTGTGTCAGTGTACTGTTAAACTGATTTACAGAAGTAAAGACTGAATATAAGTTTTGTAGAACAGGGGTCATGTTGTTCTAGAGATGCTGGGGACGCATCTATTAGTTTGCTGAAGAAATGCGGCTCTTGGAGGGACGCGATCTTTGAGATGAAGACGTAGCTCTCACTCTGTGAACTAGGCACGACTTTGGCCTTACTGAAGAGGCGCAACTTTTTGGAGGGACGCGATTTTTGTTAAACACGAATCCGTGTTTTGGGAGCGTTGTCATCTGTCCGGCGAAATTGAGGAACATCTTTCCTTTGGTGCGCGAATTTTGTGTTGCATTTAATATGCACGCCACGCGTCAGGCAAGGATTAGGCCTCGAGCCAAGCGCCGCGTATCTCTGCGAATCACTATGCCTATAAAGACAACAGTCTTTCAAGAGTCATCATTAGACTCTTCTTCTTCTTCGCTGAGCTTTCTGTCGAGAGTTTAAAAAAAGCTTAAAAGCTCTTTTCTAGTTTTAACATCTTCAACACCGATTTCACGGTTGAAATGGCCCCAAAAGCTAAGCATGTGGCTTCGTCCTCGAGCACTGCTGCACCTGAGACTCAGATGGGCATTTCTTCTACGCATGAGGCCCCTATTTCAAGTAGTAAAACTATCTGATATGGCTTTCGCCATTGAACGGGCTTAAAGAGTTCTTTTAACTCTTAAGTCTCTTTTGAATGTGAACCGCCAACACGAGGCTCATGTCTGTATTTGATCTTCAGACGCGACTCTTGAATTGGTAGGCAAAATGCGGATCTGGCGACCTCTGTGTTTTTGCTTCATCAACTTGAGTCCGTACCTGTTTGTTGAATGCGGGCCTCATTGAGCCTTGCGTGTTGGACTCAATGCTCAGAATATTTCTAAGTATGGGGAGTTCAGACGCAGACTTCTTATGATTCTCGCGTCTTGTAAGATCAGACACGAGTTTTACTAAATTTTGCGTCTGAATCCGATACTTAGAAATTTTTCTAAGTTATAGATTTTGAAATGCGGGCTACATGTAAGCCTCGCATTTTTGAGTCTAGACGCGGATTTTGCTAATTTTCGCGTCTAGATTCATTTCTACATTTGACCCTCAAGCACTTAGCTATTTTCTTTTAGATTTCTGACCAAAGTGTCATCTTCATTACAGTGCGATACTCTTCTAGCCTCTGTCCAAGAAGTGTCATTTTGGGCACGTAGGTGGTGCCGATAGAAATCTGACCTTCGTGCTTCAGAAAACTGCTCCTGTGACTTCCGGTAAATCAAAGGAGTAAGGGAGAGGATCATCAAGACCAGTATGGTGATCCTTTGGGAAATTATCTCCATCTCTTATTTGGTGGGAAAAATTGAAAATCGAGAAGTAAATTCTTTATTTGATTGTAAAGAAAGTTACAGCGGATCAATAATCCTCTTACAAGAGTGGGAAGATATTCAAGCTTGAATCTCCCTTTTGTTTAGTGCCGGGTTCTTGATACGGCGGTGAAAAGTGAATCTTATTTTCCATTGACCAGGTGAACGTCAAGACCTTTTCAGAATCCTCTCTTTGGATGGTAGACGAAGTAGCACAGCTTCTGTCCGCCAAGGATCTCAAAGAGTGTAGGCAAAAACGAACTTGTATGCAACAAGTTGTTAGAAGAGTTGAACTCTCTTTTTCTTTTTAGCTGGAAATCTTGGTGTTTCTACAGCTTACCACCGAAGTTCTTTTTACTAAGAAGTATCTGACCCCCTCTTTTTTTTCCGACCACTTTTCCATAGCAAACTGGGCAATTTATAGAGGTTTGAGGGGGTAAACGTGTCCCCTAAAAACACTCCATAATGAGGGTTAACTCTCTCACTTCGTGGATAGTAATTGACCCAGTAATGAAGGCAATTACAACTGAGATGCAGGTTTTGAGCCTTGCGTTTTGCTGCTGAAGTAATACTTGAGAGACACGGGTTTCCAGCTCTGCGTCAAGCTTCGCGTGAGACGCGGGCTTTAGACTCTCCGTCTAGGCACTGCAATAATGCTGAGACGCGAGTTTCAACCCTCGCGTTTTTTGTCCTCACAGTGATGTCAAGACGCGGGTTTTAACCCTCGCGTCTTGGTGCTGCACTGATGGCGATGACTAGCCCTGCGTCTGGAGTTTGAATTCTACGTTTTGATGACTTGTCTTCAGTGATTTTTAGACAGCCCACAGAAAGCCCCGCTGAATACAACACACCATTGCCGGGAGAAGTCCAAGGGAACGACTGTGGACTAGACGAATGGCCGGCAATAAGACAGTCAGAAGGATGATGTCACTAGAAGGAGATGGCACCACACATCTCTTCAGCCAAACCGATAAAAGCCCGGCCAAAAGTGCCTTCCGAGACAGCGGTCGACGGGCCTGATGATGGAAACTCCGGAGAATATCACCTTTCTAATAAGGTCCATCATCCTCTTCCAAAATCATATCCCCTTGGGAGTGTTCTTGCATCCTTCAGAAAATGTCCACATCTGCAACCCCGTAGTGAGCTGCCTCAGGAGCATCTTTCAGGTTGGGAAACAAATAATTCCCCCAGATCTTTGAGCTGCATGAAGCTCCCTTATGACTTTCATGCATACTCGAGCAAATGTAGAGGTGGCACATCAACTCCCAGTAAGTCTCGAATAAGGCGGGCTCCTGCTTCCCTAGAAGTGCCAATTCTGTCTCGCACGGGAAATATTCTTCATATGGGAGAGCTCCCAAGGGCAGAGCAGAGACTTCCCACATCTCATGCAAAGCCATGCCCAATTCGCCTACAGGGGTGAAGAAGGTCCCTGTAGCTGGGCAATATAACTCAAAGATGGCGTAGAAGTTCGCTACGCTCATCTGGATGCCGTAACAGGTTGCCCTGACGGCCTCATAGAGTCCCAATCTCTCCAAGTCCTCTTCAAAATGGGCCAAGATGTATAAGGTCAAGTCCCTCCACTATGCCTTGGGAGGGTGAATCAACCCAGGGGTTCTGAAATCAGTGGCTGAATAATTACCACGAGCTTTGAAAAACTAATTTTCAAAAGTCTGAGCGCTGCAGGATTTTCCCCACTGGAATATCTGGGAGAACGTTCCCAGGGTGGAGACCCAATATACAACGAGGAGGACCCGCCCTTGTATAACCAGGAGGCGAAGCTGTCAATTTTCCCACGTGAACGGAGTCAATAGTCCGAGTCACTTACCACTACATCTTCCGAGCCTTCGTCATGCATTGGAAGAAAGACAGTGGAAAGTGATACTTGCTAGATGGGAGATAATACTTCTCGCCATCCAGATTGAAAATCCACTGCCCCTCTCCGGCTAGCAGTTGACGATCGGTATCCGGCGCTGCATCCCCAAACATAAAGCCTGGCTTCCAATAGACTTTTCGGTCAGAATCTTCAAGGGGAGCAGTGGTTAAGATGCTCCTCATGGTACACTGATCTCCGGTATAGATAACTGCATCCCAACCGGGAGCACTTTGCTCACTAAATAATGAAGCCTGCCCTTGGAACTTCAGGCTAACATTGTCGTCCAGCCCCCTGGCTGTTCCAAAGAGACTGTTCAGAGGACCCGGAGTATAGTGCACTGCAAAAGCAAGAAGAAATCATATTAGTTCATTGGCTAAAGAAAGCTAAAGTAAGAATATAATTTTTGCTGAAGCATAGCTTCGCTCTCCGAGCGAATCTAGCCTAGCATTAGCTTCGCCCCGAAGCTCAGTTTTGCAATTGCAGCTTAGCTCCACATTCTACACGAGGGCAAAATGCAGGAGATGTCCAAGTGTTATGTTCGCCCTGGAAGCTTCGCCTAGCATTCTGTCGCCAAACAGAATGCGAAGAAGCCCTCAAGGGCTAACTTCGCCAAAAGGGCATTAACGTCTAAAGTTATTCTAAGGGCTTTAAAGTCCTTTTCCACCTGCGCTCTAAAGGCTAGCTTCGCATCCTGTTATTCGACAGGATGTGAACCGCCTAAGGTTTAGCTTCGCACAGAAGCTCGGAAAAGAAACCATTCGGCTCCTGAATTTCTAGTTGAGAAATTAAGGGGAATTAAATCCCCTAAAATTTTGGCAAAGAAAATTAAGGGAGTTGAACTCCCTGAGATCACTGGATCATAATGAATCATTCTAGATTAGTCACGAAATAGCCAAAAATTGGCTTTAAAAGAGATAAAAATCTCTAAGTAAGAGGGAAAGATCCCTACCCGCAATAGGGCATTCAATGACCGGAGGAGGAAGAGGCCCCTCCATCGTAGAGGTCGCTGCCACTTTGTCTGCTCGTCTTTTGGGAGCCATGGAAGAACTGAAAAGTTCTTAAAGTATCAAACTAAGAAGAAAGAAGAAGAGATTTGTGTTCTCTGAAAATTCAAAGAGAAGTAATTCTTTCTCTGTTAGCCCAATCGGGCTTTTATAGGCTGATGATTGATTAGTCTCTAATTTTGCATAATTATCATCACATTCTCATATTTATTTAATGTTAAATTTTGCTAATAAAGCTTTGGTTGCTTCAATCTTGGTCCATGGTGTGCAAATGAAGAAGAAGACCTAAATCACCATTTAATTGGTGATTAAAAGCCTACCAATTAGCCATTGACTTTAGAGTGAAGATTTTGTCAGCCCAGGGAGTCAAATCGCAAATCCAGGAGGTCTAATTGACAGGAGACAAACTGGGCCACGCGCTGCCCGAAGCCAGGCGCGCGCCACCCTGGCAGGGCCACGGAAACGTGGCCCAGGCCGTGTTTTCGCGGCCCTTTGGGGGCGCGTGCGCCTGCGCTTTGGGCCACGTGCTTCCCACATGGCCTCCTTTCCCTTGGTGCCTATAAATACCCCCTTGGGGTCTTCAGTTTGGCCAGATCCAGAGTTAGAGCAAGTTGTGTAGCTTTGTTTTTAGTTTGTAGTTGTTGTTATTGTTCTTCTTCTACTTTTAAGTTTTAGCCATTAGAGTGAAAGAGAGAGTGTGTGTAAAGTGTTGTATTTGAAGGGTGACAAGATAATACAAGTACTACTTCTCTTCCTTCTTTCCAATTTACTTGTCTTTACCATTTACTTTTACTTCTTTGTTGTAGTGTAACTCCTTTCTTCTTCACCTCTTTTCTTTTACTTTGTTTTAGTGTAACTCCCTCTCTTTAGCTTTTCTTTTTTTTTTGTTTTCTTGTAGTGTAACTCCCTCTCTCCACTACTTTTCCTTTGTTGTTTCTTTTACTTTTATGGCTAACTAACTTTTCATTGGCATGGCTAACTAACTACTAACCCACTAATTTCTAACACTTGATTGATAACCCAAATGAGTCAATAGTGTCAAACAAGCCTTGTGTAAACAAGAGCTATGGCATCTTAAGACGAGGGTTCTAACTCTAAATTACCTAAAAGTATTTACTTTCTTATACTTCATACTTAATGAGTTTTGATGATCTATGAGTTATGTACTTTACTTGATTTTGTAAGTTAGAGACTTCTCCTTTCAACTTTGCCGATACCAATAATGCACTCGAGTCTTCCCTTATTCTCGCCTTCTATCGGATCTTGATAAGGGAATATCCGAGTTTTCGCCGTGTAAAGCTAAGTTTTAGGATGAACTTTCACTCGATTTCCACGTGAATAGTTCCAATGCAAAAGGTTTGTATTCGCCTATGATCCATCGTGAGGCTATCTTCCAAAAGTTAGAAATTAGTAGGAGCATTTAGTAGAAAGTTAGCCATGCATTTTTACAACTAAGAAAAAAATCACTTTTTACAAACCACCAAAACATTTTCCAACAATTCTTGAAACAACTTGTTTTCACTTTTCAATTCTTTATTTGGAAACAAAGAACATTCTCTTTTCTTGAACATAAAAGCCGCATCAAGCTTCCATCGCTCTCCCTCCTTGTGGATACGACCCGTATAGTCACTTCGCTACTACGGAAGAATCGCAAAAGCAGTAACTTCGACCCACTCCCTTTCTACTTTTCTTGTGCTTGCTTTTTGCCGATCAAATTTTGGCGCCGTTGCCGGGGAGGGAACGGCTTTATTGTTCACTACTAAAGATTGTTCTTTTTGTGTGTAGGAGAAGTACCAAGGAGCTCACTATCGTGGGAAGCAAAGAGGTGGCCAAGGACATTGTGCGAGGATTCATTTGCCCTCGGAAAAATTCGTGTAAAAGCGAGTTTTTCCGATTGAAGTACTAACAAACTCGTTTGCAGGGTTGCCGAAAGCCGCTAAAAAAAATTGCTTTCTAATTTTAGTTTCCTTGGATGCTTCACCTTTATGCATGTATAATAAACTCAACAGAAATTCACTTGTTGCTTAATTGAAATTTGGACTAGACTTTTACATTTAGGGCACGTGTCTATTTCAATTCATTTCAATTTCTGTTGAAGAGTGCTGGAGAAAGGGTACGTGTGCATTCATATAGAATAGGACCAGCATTTTGAAGTGATTTACCGCTTTGAGTGTTATCTTCTTGTGAATAAACTGTACACTTGCAAATTGACTTTAAGGGCAAAACTCAAATAAACAAGATAAGGTGGGGATTTCATTACCCTTCCTTAGCCCAAAAACCATCTCCAAGTGCACTCACACTTCCCAAGCCTTAACTAAAAATTAATAGACGTTGGCCCTAGGGACATCTCGGACTCACTAAGAGATTAACCAGGTTGAAAATTGTAAGAACTATACTCCTGCAAAATCGGTGTCTAAGGAAAGTGGATTGAGAAGTAAAGCCTCGAAAGCTCCGTAGTTTGGCGTAATTAAGCCCGTGGCTCTGCCCGGATACCTCCCCCCGAGCTTTGTCCTTTCCTGGCCGATTAGCTTGTAGTCGAGTTCCTGCAACAACCTTCCCCGGAGAATCAACCAGTTAGGAGTCGTCTAGGTCCAGGTACCTTAGACTAAGGCTTGTGGTTGTTTTTCTTTCTTTTGTTTGTTTTTAGTTCTTTTTCGATTGTTTGTTGTCTTCACGTTGTTTGTGGTGTGCTGCATGCAAGAGTGGGTGAGAGATCCGTCAACTTCCAGATTAACAAGAAACACTTCTCTACCCTTGCATGCAGAACCGTGATGGCGTCACTTCAGGATAGATTTTACCCAATCAGAGCTTCACTTCCATCTTACATAAAACTTCCTGAAGAAAACGGAAATAACTTCGAGTTAAAGCCCCAATTCACTAACACTCTTCCCAAATTTCATGGTTTAGAATCAGAGGACGTATACTTCTTTGTTAGAAAATTTGAAGAAGTATGCCTCATGATGCGTATACCCCAGCTAGGAGACGATGCCGTTAGGTTACGTTTCATCCCTTTTTCCCTAAAGGACCTAGCTAAGAAATGGTTGTACAGCTTGGCAGCAGATACAGTCACGACCTGGGATGATTTCGTCAAGGCCTTCTTGAAGAAATTCTACCCAATTCACAAAACTGCCCTCATTAGTAAGAACATCATGCAGTTTAAGTAAGACCCGAGCGAACCATTTTGGAGATACTTTGAGCGATTCAAAGATCTCCTAGCTCAGTACCCTCATCATGGCATGGAGAAATGGCGTCAGTGCCAGATTCTCTACGATGGTCTAGACTATCAAACGAAACCCTTTTAGAGACCATGTGTCAGGGAGGGTTCTTGCAGAAGGATGAGAATCAGGGTTGGGATTTGTTTGAGGATTTAGCGGAGAAAACCCTGCAATGGGAGCAGCCTCGAAGAAACCTAGGAATTCACAATCTATAGCTTCAAGAGGAGGGCTCCTATCTCTAGAATCATCCATAGCTGCCGAGGCTAAGATTGCTACCCTCATGAGAAGGATAGAGGCTCTGGAAACAAAAGAGCCTGCCAGTGTCAACCAGATCAACCCCCACTAATTCACAATCTGGGTTGTTCATATTGTCAGGCCCCAAATCATGTCTTTGAAGAGTGCCCCATTTTTCATACCCAGCAAGTGCCACCGGAACACCTGAACGCGGGTTACTCACGGCCGCCTCACAACCCCTACTCACAGACCTACAATCCCGGCTGGAGAAATCACCCAATTTCTCCTGGGCCCTAAACAATCCTCCCAGGCCTAATTTTTCCAACAATTTTCACCATCCTACTTCTCCACCAACTTTTCCCAGTCAAGCCCCAGCTTCCTCCTCCCAAGGCTCACCAATGGAAAAGAAAATCAGTAAATTGGAGGAGAGCATAGAGGCTTTCATCAAGTCCCAAACTACTTTTATGCAAAACCAAGAACAAACTCTGAACAGTCATTCACAGGCCATATCAAGATTGGAAATACAGATAAGCCAGTTAGCTAGCTCGCTAAGTGAAAGACCAAAAGGTACTTTGCCTAGTCAGCCGCTAGTTAACCCAAAAACCTCCAATCAAGCATTTGAAATTCTGGATCCATCGATTAACCAGTGCAATGCTGTTCACACACTGCGATCTGGAAAGAAGGTAGACAACCAGGTCTACCAACAAAAAAGTCCAGTCCATCCTGATCCCACTTCAGCCTCCACCTCTGCTAGTTCCTCCCAATCCGCTCCACAAACATCTGACGAGGACAAAGCTGCTGAACAAGTTCATAAGCCTGTAGCACCCTTTCCCAGTAGGCTTAGGAACAACAATAAAAATATGCACATGGAGAAAATGCTAGAGATGTTCAACCATGTCAAATTGAATGTGCCACTTCTTGACACTATCCAACAGGTCTCGGCTTATGCCAAATTTCTTAAGGATATGTGTACGAAGAAGAGAAAGACCAATGTGCCCAAGAAAGTGTTCTTGGCCACTAATATAAGTGAAATTCTGTCTGGTCCCATTCTGGTAAAATACAAGGATCCCGGATGTCCCACCATTTCCTGCACCATAGGACAGACCGAAATAAGTAGAGCGCTTCTTGACCTGGGAGCAAGTATCAACTTGCTACCTCTCTCTGTATACCAGCAACTTGGGTTGGGTGAGCTAAGCCCAACTCGAGTCACCATTCAGCTAGCTGACCGACCTGTGAAGATCCCGAAGGGGAAAATCACAGACGTCCTCATCCGGGTCGAGGATTTCATTTACCCTGTTGACTTCATTGTGCTTGAGACCCAACCTGTGTCCAATCTAAGGTCTCAAAACTCCCGTCATCTTAGGGCACCCATTCCTTGCTACAGCCAATGCCATAATCAACTGTAGGAACGAGTCCATGCGATTGACTTTTGGAGACATGACGAAGGAAGTCAATGTCTTCAATCTTGGAAGACAACCTAGGGATGTCAATGATCAGACGTTTGAGGTCAATTCTATTGAAAACCTGACCAGTGAGCATGAGGAAAGGATGGAGACCGAAACTGAGGCAGAGTTTGATCTGGAGACTAAGGATTTTAATCTAGACCAAATCGTAGATTCAGCAGTGGATTGGGCGTCAAACCCAAGTGTATCCCATCCTAGGATTGAAAGCCCAGAGATTGTCTCCAATGAAGCAACACCTTCCCTAGAGCTTAAAGCCTTGCCTGAACATCTCAAGTACGCCTACCTGGGTGGAAAGGACACCTTGCCAGTCATCATAGCATCACACCTGACTGAGCAACAAGAGGACAGTTTAATGTCTATTCTGAAAAGACATAGGGAAGCCATTGGATGGACGATGAAGGACATCAAGGGAATAAGTCCAGCCATAGTACAACACAGAATCCATTTAGTCGATGAAGCAACCCCAAGGAGGGACCCACAACGCAGGCTTAATCCTCTCATGTAAGAGGCAGTTAAGGCTGAAATTCTAAAACTATTAGATAATGGGATAATTTATCCCATTTCTGATAGTCAATGGGTTAGCCCTATTCATGCAGTCCCAAAGAAGGCTGGCTTTACGGTGGTAGAAAATGAGGAAAAAGAGTTGGTACAAACAAGACTGCCTACCAAGGTTCGTGTTGTTGGCCCGGAGGCCTTCCTCTCTAGTTTTGATGATGATTAACTCATGTAGTTATGTTTACTAATAATCTTGTGATTTAAGTTTCAGATCATTTAGCAAGATATTAGTTGGTGATTAGCTTCAACAAGGAGTTTAGAAGCTTTTCATGGTGATTCCAGTGCCCGAGCATCAAGATCATACCTTTGCACTCGGTGGATCACGTTTGGGATCGAGTCGGCTTAAAGATTGAAGATCGTCAAGAAGACTTAGGTATCCTGATTTTAGTTTAGTGTGTTTAGATCCATGTGTAAAGATAAGAATAGTTGATATGCTCAAGTGCACAACACACACGTTTGGTTTTGATATTGGTTTTCATGGATAGATTGATCAAAATAAGTTTAAATGGTTTATATGTATAGTAGATGTATTCTTTCTATACATGCATGCTTAAACTTCTTAGACAAACTTATTTTGACTATCCTATTCATGTATTGAAAAATACAAGTTTGATAAAATACAAGTTTTGATTTTTGATAAAAATGATAAAACACAAAAATGGTTTCATATGCTTGATATTTGAGTTGAAATGTTTATCACAAGTTTATATATCAATGCAAAATGATAAAACTATTTTTGGGGATTTTTACAAGATTTTTTGAGATTTATTAAAAATAATTTTAACCCCAGTTTCTTACCCAGAACAATGACTGACAGGCCAGGTCGGCCGACCGCACGGTCGACCGAACCAAGGGCCGGTCGACCGATGTGCACAGCCTTGTGCACGTCTGGCAGACACATGGGCCGGTCGACCGCTCGATCGACCGGACCAGAGAGCTTTGCTCTCTGTATCTGGGCGGTCAACCGGGCGGTCGACCGGGATGCCCCAACGATCATATTTGGGACCGTTGGCGGTCCATCGGGCGGTCGACCGAATGCCTGTCAGGCTGACAGATCAGCCTAACGGCTAGTTTCTGGTTTTGGCCTATATAAACCCCATTTCTTTGGGATTTTGGCTAAGATTTTTACAAGAGAAAAATTCATGTTTCCCTAGTGTTTTATACAGTTTTCAAAAGAATTTTAAGTGCCAAAAGATCCATCTTATTTGTTTTAAAGTGTTTTGTTTATTTCAAAGAAATTAGGTTTTTGGGAATTAGTTTTGATCTAAAATTTCTATATCTATTTTGATGTTTTCCCAAGAGAATTTCTTTGATCAAAACACTTGTTTTTTCACACTTGAGCTTATCATCTATCCTATTCTATTAGGATCTTGTTTAGTGAAAAAAAGGAAAGAGGTTTGTGGTTGAGACATACTACTTATTGTAAACCCTTGATTTCTTATGTTGCTCCCTCTTTGGTAGAGGTTGAGGTTGTTGTATTGGGTTGGTGTTTGCTCCTTCTTTGATAGAGGTGGAGATTGTTGTTTACTCCCTCTTGGTGAGGTAGAGTTGGAGTTTGGTTGTAACCTCTTCAGTAGAGGTGTTGGTTGTTGTTTGGCTACGGGCCTACCCCTCGGTTGTAAGGCGGTGTCTGAGAGAGGAGTTCGGTACTCCCTTGTTGTAAAAATCCTCCTCGGTGGAGGTTCCCTCCGCGGGAGTCCTCGGTGGACAAGATAGTGGATTAGAAATCCTTCTCGGTGAAGGCGGGGACGTAGAGCTAGGGGCTCGAACCTCAGAACATATCATTGTGTTTGCATTTGATCCATTGTCTCTCTAACTCTCTCTTTACACTTGTGCATTGCATTATTCAAATTGCCATATCATTCATACTTGTGTTGTGCCTTGCATTATTTCATATTGTTCATCTTTATATGCTTGACTTGCTTGTGTGTGCCTCACTTATACTTAACCACAAGAGCTTCATATAGCACCTCAACCCTTATCTAGGGGAATCAAGAGGAGTTAGTCCAGAGCCCTTCACGGGGAATTCGGCTACACTTATTGGTTGTATTAAGTGTGATTGCAAAATTGTTTAGCTTCCGCATTTAGTTTCTAGATTAGCATTTACACCTATTCACCCCCCCTCTAGGTGTTTTTCAATTGGTATCAGAGCCTACGCTCCTGATACTTAGGCTTAACATCCTAGGAGTGAGATCCTTGTTTGCTAGTCTATCATTTGCATTTGCTTGATTGCACACATTTAGTTTGGACCCATGGACTTCATGACCCCACCTATGTTTGACCCTTCCAACATTATTGTTTGGAAGATTAGGATGTTCGTTTATTTACAAACCCTAGGATATAAGGTTCACCCTGCCATTACCAAGGAATCCTACCTTAGTGATAGCAAGCATATAGGGGCCAATGCACAAGCCCTAGAGGTCATTAGAAGCACATTAAATAAAGAATATTTTATGCATGTTTCTAACCTTGATTCCGCCTTTGCAGTGTGGAACAAGTTGACCACAACCACCACCTCCAAGCTTCAATTGCCAATCCAACCGGAGGAGTCTAGTGGAGAATCCGACTCACAATGCTATATGATCCAAGGGAATGACTCCCTTGAGGTACAATCGGAATCTCAACTAGATAGTTTTGATTCTAGTTCTTGTGATGAGCATGTTGATCCTAACACTTTGAATGAAGAACTTTCTATTGTTTGTGAAAAATTATTTGAGAAATATAAAATTTTGAAAAAAAAAAGTCTAGGCCTTGACAATGAAAATAAAAATTTGATTTCTAGACTTAACAATGTTTTGTAAGAGAAAGAGGAGATTTCTAATGATAGGGATTCATTAAAATCTCAACTTGAACTTGCATTAAAAGAAAATAAATTTTAAAATCTAAAAATGATTGTGAAACACTTTTGAAGAAAAATGAAAATTTGTCTTCAAAAGTTAATTTTGTTTTAAAAGAGAATGTTGCTTTGAAAAATAAAATAATTTCTATTTCCAATGATTTAAATGCTTGTTTAAAGAAAAATGAAGTTTTGAAAAATAAAATTGATTTTCATGTTTGCCATGCTAGGGTAGTTCCATCTAGTTCACCCATTGCATGTTCCATTTCTTCAAATATTGAAAAAGATATAAATTTGTTAAAGAAGAACATGGATTGTTTGGGCTCCACTTTGAGCCATTGTGTTTCTAGTCATACACGTTTGGAATCCATGTTTCGCAAGAAACAAATTCCATATTTTCATGCACACCCCCCACGGCATACACATGCTTCTCACGGACACCATCATCACTTATATGCTCATGTGTACACTTGTACACATTGTGGACGTAAGGGCCACCTTGCTAAATTTTATTTTGATCGAATACATGATTGTAATTTAGCAAATAATTTTGTTTGGGTTAGGCATGATACTAACCCCCATGGACCCAAAAGATTATGGGTACCAAAGACCACCCCTCTTGTATTTGATGTAGGAGTGGACTCTCGCATGACGTGAGAGTATCGGTACCTTGGAGTGGATGCGTTCCGAGCTTAAAGGAGACTATTTGATGCATCACTTTCAAGGGAAGGTTTGGTGGGAAGACCACCATGTTTTGGAGACAAGGAGAAGTTGCCTCATAGGTTTTGGTAACGGTCTCTTACTCCTTATTTATTTATGCATGCTTTTCATGTTCATTATTTATAGCATGTTTTATTGTTTATATGATCATTATGAAAATGCCATGATTATTAGACTCTTGACATACATGTATAGCATTTGAGACACCCTTGTTTAATATGGATTATTATTTTAGTGTTCTCACCATTGTTTAGCTATCATGTTTATCTTAGCTCTAATGACATGTGGATTTACATAATAATCATGTTTAGTTTTGTCATTATGATTTTATCTTATTTTTGATGTTTCATGTTTTGATTACATGTTTAAATATTAGTTTTCATTAAGACTAGGATTTATACTTGTTCATATAGTGGGCCACAAATAAATCTATATATGTTTGTGCTTGATTGCTTATTTGTTCCCATTAGATGTGCTAGTATAGTCTAGTTTTGATGATCCATGCATTTTAAACTTGTATTCCCATTTTGGTTTTGTTTTATGATCATGTGTTTTTATTTCATGTATATGTCTATTTTGCCAACTTTAAGATATACATGTATACCCCTTGAGTCATTTGCTTTCCATGCAAATCTATACATATGGACTCAATTGTGTTTAGGGATATGTATGTATACTTTTTGTGTTGACAAATCATACATATACCTTGAAATGAAATTTGTTTTAATGGAATTTAATTTTATCCTTGTTTTCATGTTCATGTATTTTTGTTTAACTTCATGTATATATCCATTTTATCCAAACTATTGATTATACATATACATCCTTTTGAGCCACGTGCCTTCATGCTTAGATCTTTGTGGACTCGTTATTTTTGAATATGTATGTATACTTTAGTTTGTATAGGACATACATATACCTTGAAGATTAAATAGTTTTGATGATTTTCATGTTTTCATGTTTCAAGGAATATTGAGCTTATTGTCCATCTTTCATGATTATGATCTTCACATTGTATTTGTACACTCACATTTATTATTTACTCATGTGTTTGTTTTCATGAGTCATATTTATGCTTAATTGATTATGAGTGTTGACTATTTTGTGAATTTCATATTTTCATGAAAAATAATTTTGTTTTATTCCTTACTTGAAGGATTTCGTACTAGTTTACAAAATTTTCATATAACTAGTTGCGATATTCTTCATTTGGTAGAGTTTCTCAAGCATACTATATTTTTTTCAAACCTATTTTTGAAAACCCCTACCTTCCAAGGGTGGTTGGATGGGTGATCATGCTCATGTATGCTTTATATTGAAAATCATTTTAAACTTGAACATGATTGGGAGGATAGGTTATATGAGTTATACTTTGATATTATTGTTGTTTCAATTGGTATCATTGGATTCTTTCAATTGGTATCAATTTTGACCTTTCTTGTATACTCATATATGTTTGTATGTATGTATGTTTTTCAATTCCTATAGTATCAATTTCGATTGGTATTAAATTTTTTTCATACATAAATATTTTTTGTTTATGCTAAGCTTGAGTTTTAACTTTGTTTCAATTGATTCAATTTTCAATTGGTTTCTTAAACAAGCTTATGCATGTGTTTTGTTGGTATTTCATAAAGGGGGAGAAAATTCAATTTTCATATTTCAATTGGTATTTTGTTTCCTTACTTTATGATAGAAAATAGTCATTTCATTTGATATCATATACTTAAAAGGAAAAATACTTTCTTTTGATATCAAGATGTTTATTTGAATATGTTTTTTAAAATTGGTATCTCAAAATTTTGTTTAAAGATAAAATGTTTTGATTTATATTGCATATATGCAAGGAGAGCTTAACATCTCTTCTACATATAGACTCATGTTGAGTGTATCTTGTATTGAGGAGCTTGACATCTCTTCTTTATGTGGTAAACGTGTGTAGGGGGAGCTTCACATCTCCTCTTATGTATTGCATAGTGTATGTATGTGAATGAGGGCTTGTCATCCCTCCTTCATGTAATGTATCTATGTAGGGAAGCTTCACATCTTCCTCTTCATGAATGTATATAGCATATACCATTTATTTATTGATCTATGTTTACTTTCAATTGGTATCAAGATGCTACTTTGACATATTTTCAATTGATATCTTAATTGATTGTCACCGCTATATTGATATTTGTTTTGTTTTAGACAAAAAGGGGGAGAAAAATTTATTGATTTGGTTTCGCTTTTACCCCTTTATTGATGATTGACAAAAAGGGGGAGAATTATTTGAGAGTTTAACATGCATATATAGAGAAGATGTTTTTAATATGCATGATTGGTACATGTTTTATATGCATAGTTATGTTTTTGCATATATTAAGTTTAATTGGTATCTAGAGCATTGGTATCTAGAGCATCTAGAACATGTTTTGTTTTTGTTTTGAAAATTTCAATTGGTATAAGAACATGTTTTATTTATTTTATGCATGTTGATGCATTGCATATATTTATGTTTATTAGTTTATTTGTTTATGCATGAGTTAAGGGGGAGCTTCTTTGAAGCTTAACTTTAATCCATGCATATATAACTCCATGAGTTCTGTCATCATCAAAAGGGGGAAATTGTTGGCCCGGAGGCCTTCCTCTCTAGTTTTGATGATGATTAACTCATATAGTTATGTTTACTAATAATCTTGTGATTTTAAGTTTCAGATCATTTAGCAAGATATTAGTTGGTGATTAGCTTCAACAAGGAGTTTAGAAGCTTTTCATGGTGATTCCAGTGCCCGAGCATCAAGATCATACCTTTGCACTCGGTGGATCACGTTTGGGATCGAGTCGGCTTGAAGATTGAAGATCGTCAAGAAGACTTAGGTATCCTAGTTTTAGTTTAGTGTGTTTAGATCCATGTGTAAAGATAAGAATAGTTGATATGCTCAAGTGCACAACACACACGTTTTGGTTTTGATATTAGTTTTCATGAATAGATCGATCAAAATAAGTTTAAATGGTTTATATGTATAGTAGATGTATTCTTTCTATACATGCATGCTTAAACTTCTTAGACAAACTTATTTTGACTATCCTATTCATGTATTGAAAAATACAAGTTTGATAAAATATAAGTTTTGGTTTTTGATAAAAATGATAAAACACAAAAATGGTTTCATATGCTTGATATTTGAGTTGAAATGTTTATCACAAGTTTATATATCAATGCAAAATGATAAAACTATTTTTGGGGATTTTTACAAGATTTTTTGAGATTTATTAGAAATAATTTTAACCCCAGTTTCTGATCCAGAACAGTGACTGACAGGCCAGGTCGGCCGACCGCACGGTCGACCGAACCAGGGGCCGGTCGACCGAGCGGTCGACCGACGTGCACAGCCTTGTGCACGTCTGGCAGACACATGGGCCGGTCGACCGCTCGGTCGACCGGACCAGAGAGCTTTGCTCTCTGTATCTGGGCGGTCGACCGGGATGCCCCAACGGTCATATTTGGGACCGTTGGCGGTCGACCGGGCGGTCGACCGCAAGCCTGTCAGGCTAACAGATCAGCCTAACGGCTAGTTTCTGGTTTTGGCCTATATAAATCCCATTTCTTTGGGATTTTGGTTAAGGTTTTTACAAGAGAAAATTTCCTATTTCCCTAGTGTTTATACAGTTTTCAAAAGAGTTTTTAGTGCCAAAAGATCCATCTTATTTGTTTTAAAGTGTTTTGTATATTTCAAAGAAATTAGGTTTTTGGGAATTAGTTTTGATCTAAAATTTCTATATCTATTTTGGTGTTTTCCCAAGAGAATTTCTTTGATCAAAACACTTGTTTTTTCCACACTTGAGCTTATCATCTATCCTATTCTATTAGGATCTTGTTTAGTGAAAAAAAGGAAAGATGTTTGTGGTTGAGACATACCACTTGTTGTAAACCCTTGATTTCTTGTGTTGCTCCCTCTTTGGTAGAGGTTGAGGTTGTTGTATTGGGTTGGTGTTTGCTCCTTCTTTGATAGATGTGGAGATTGTTATTTACTCCCTCTTGGTGAGGTGGAGTTGGAGTTTGGTTGTAACCCTCTTCGGTAGAGGTGTTGGTTGTTGTTTGGCTACGGGCCTACCCCTCGGTTGTGAGGCGGTGTTTGAGAGAGGAGTTCGGTACTCCCTTGTTGTAAAAATCCTCCTCGGTGGAGGTTCCCTCGGTGGGAGTCCTCGGTGGACAAGATAGTGGATTAGAAATCCTTCTCGGTGAAGGCGGGAACGTAGAGCTAGGGGCTCGAACCTCGAAACATATCATTGTGTTTGCGTTTGATCCATTGTCCCTCTAACTCTCTCTCTTTACACTTGTGCATTGCATTATTCATATTGCCATATCATTCATACTTGTGTTGTGCCTTGCATTATTTCATATTGTTCATCTTTATATGCTTGGCTTGCTTGTGTGTGCCTCACTTATACTTAACCACAAGAGCTTCATATAGCACCTCAACCCTTATCTAGGGGAATCAAGAGGAGTTAGTCCAGAGCCCTTCACGGGGAATTCGGCTACACTTGTTGGTTGTATTAAGTGTGATTGCAAAATTGTTTAGCTTCCGCATTTAGTTTCTAGATTAGCATTTACACCTATTCACCCCCTTTCTAGGTGTTTTTTCACGTGTTTGTATCGACTACAGGAAGTTGAATGCAGCTACCCATAAAGACCACTTCCCGCTACCCTTCATCGACCAAATGCTTGAGCGTTTGGCTGGACATGAGTACTACTACTTTTTAGATGGGTACTCGGGATACAATCAGATCCCCATTGCTGCAGAAGACCAGGAAAAGACGACATTCACCTGCCCGTTCGGAACCTTTGCTTATCAGCGCATGCCTTTTGGATTGTGCAATGCTCCCGCAACGTTCCAACGGTGCATGCTTAGTTTGTTCTCTGACATGGTGGAACGTTTCCTTGAGATTTTCATGGATGACTTCTCCATCTACGGAGATTCATTTGATCAGTGTTTTCATCACTTAGAGTTAGTGCTACAAAGATGCATTGAGAAGAACCTAACTCTAAACTGGAAAAAATGTCACTTTATGGTGAGACAGGGGATTGTCTTGGGCCATGAGATTTCGAGGAGAGGCATAGAAGTAGATAAGGCTAAGGTAGAAGTGATTGCTAAGTTTCCACCACCCAAAAGCATCAAGGATATTAGATCCTTTTTAGGGCATGCTGGGTTCTACCGACGGTTCATTAAGGACTTTAGCAAATCGTGAGGCCCTTAACCAACCTGCTCGCTAAGGACGTGCCCTTTGATTTTAACGATGAATGTTTCAAGTCATGGGGGAAGCTTAAGCAAGAACTGATTTCTGTGCCTATCATTTCTGCCCCTAATTGGGCCCAGCCATTTGAAATCATATGTGATGCATCTGATTTTGCTATTGGCGCTGTTCTAGGATAGCGCATCGATAATAGGCAGCACGTGATCTACTATTCGAGTAGGACCTGAATAATGCCCAACAGAACTATACAACGACTGAGAAGGAATTCTTGGCCGTTGTCTTTGCGTTAGAGAAGTTCCGGCCTTACTTGTTAGGTTCGAAAACGGTGATTTTTACGGATCACTCGGCTCTAAAATACCTCATGACCAAGAAGGAAGCAAAAGCCCGACTGATTCGGTGGATCCTTTTGCTTCAAGAATTTGACTTAGAAATCCGGGATAAACGAGGTATAGAAAATGTGGTTGCTGATCATCTCTCACGAATTCCGAATGCACCAACCATCCAAGCTCCGATCAATGAGGATTTCCCAGACGAGCACATCCTAGCCATTCTTAAGGAACCCTGGTATGCGGACATTGTTAATTACCTGGCCACGGGACAATTACCCGCTGACCGGACAAAGCAAGACCAAGACCGCTTCTTTGCCCAAGTATGGTACTTCTTCTCGGAAGAACCGTATCTTTTTAAGTATTGTCCCGACCAAATTATTAGACGATGCATACCAGAAGAGGAACAGAGGAGTGTGCTCAGCTTTTGCCATGACCTTGCATGCGGAGGACACTTCGTCCCCGCAAGACTGCAGAGAAGGTTCTACAAAGTGGGTTCTATTGGCCCACTTTGTTCAAAGACTCATATCATTTTTGCAAGTCATGCGCAAATTGTCAGAAAATTGGAAAAATTTCAAGAAGAGACATGATGCCCCTGAACCCGATCATTGAAGTTGAAATTTTTGATGTTTGGGGTATCGATTTCATGGGGTCATTCCCCAACTGCTTCGGCAACCAATTCATTTTGGCTGCTGTCGATTATGTCTCTAAGTGGATAAAAGCTGTGCCAACCAAGACAAATGACAACAAAGTGGTTGTCAAATTTCTCAAAGAAAACATCTTCTCCCGATTTGGCACACCTAGAGCGATAATTAGTGATAATGGATCGCATTTCTGCAACAGAGTTTTTGAAGCTCTGATGCGAAAATATTCCATCAATCACAAGTTATCTACCCCGTATTATCCCCAGACAAATGGGCAGGTCGAAGTCACCAACGACAGATCAAGCTCATTTTGGAAAAGACTGTCGGACAAAACCGAAAGGATTGGTCGGTTAAGCTCAATAATGCATTGTGGGCTTACCGCACCGCATTTAAGACAGTTCTGGGGATGTCTCCTTATAGAATCGTGTTTGAGAAAGCCTGTCATCTGCCAGTAGAGTTAGAACATTGGGCCCTCTGGGCCATTAAGCAACTCAACTTTAATCTGACCAAGGCCGGTGAACTTAGGAGACTGCAGATTTCTGAATTAGAGGAGATACGGAATGAAGCCTATGAGAATGCCCGAATCACCAAGAGCAGGACTAAACTTTTCCATGACCAAATCATAACCCGGAAAAACATTGCACCGGGAGATAGGGTTCTGTTGTACAATTCTAGGCTTCATATTTTTGCGGGGAAACTAAAAAGTCGTTGGTCAGGACCGTTCATTGTGCGCACTGTTTTCCACACGGTGTTGTGCTTATTGCAGACCCTAAAAATAACACGGAATTTAAAGTGAATGGGCAAAGACTGAAGCCCTTCTTGACCACTGAGCCTATGACTTCAGATGATAGTGTGCTGACTCTTTTTGCCTCGTCATACACCTAACCACAACAAATAAATTTAAAAAAAAATTTGTTTATATGCTTACCCGGTGTACATTCTTTTTGACTTTTCTTTAGCATATTCGCACTTGGCCGGCCCAAGTCCACGGAGACGGTGACATCATTTCTTCCCCCTATTTATTGCATTTCCATATGCATTCATTGAGGACAATGCATTAGATAGGTGTGGGGGGGTGCTAACACTTTTTCTTTTTCTTTTTATTCTTTCTTTTTCTTTCACAAAAAAAAAGAAATAAAAAAAATCTCCAGATTGAAAAGAAATTTCATACTCTTTATAAAAATACCAAAAGATTGTAGGAATTACGGGAACCTTAGTAATAAATCTTTATTTTTGCCTAAGTAAACAAGAAAGAATGGTTTGACTAAAAATATAGGAGGGATAAGGAAAATAATTCATACCTTTTATTTAGCCTTAGTAGAATATGCATAATTCATACACACATGCTTGGGATTTAGAGACACAACTCTTTAAAAAAAAAAGGCTGGATAATTGTGCCTCAAGAAGCATGATCACTCACGCCCAAAAAAATATATATATATAAATAAATCTTGATTTCGTGGCCTACTCCACTTGCAATTTGACCTGAAGGGTGTTTTTTCACATGGTGCCCTAAGACCATCTGGTTTGGGAGTCATCGGTTTGATATGTGTTACATAAGTGAAGTAGAAAGCCTAATGGAACCAAGAATAATAAGTAAATATTAATAAAATAAATGATATTCAAAGTTGAGTTGAAAAATCCCATGCACCTCACACTTACACATATGCATATCTATCTAAAGCAAAATAAAAGAATGAGTTAGAAGTAAAAAATCCTTTCTAAATTTAAAGAAAAACCATAGTTTTCTTCTTTTATGAAGGCTAAAGTATAAGAGGACTTATGAAGGTTAAACCTAATTCTTACATCATTTGGTCATTTTTACTTAGATGATTGAAAATTCTTTTTCATGGAAAAAAATTATTTCTAAACAACTAACTTCTTTTCTTTACTTACTGGATTTTGTGGGTGCAATCTGCTGAAAACCCTCAGGAGACAACACTCCTCCTCTAGGGGAAACTTAGAGGTTTAAAGGCTTATTACACATGCTCAGTGCAACCGCGATGCGAAAGTGGTATAATAATTTTCTGATTTTTGTTTTGTTTTGCTCGGGACAAGCAAAAAGATAAGTATGGGGGTGTGATTAGTCTCTAATTTTGTAACGCCCGATTCCACGGATACGGGGACGTCACTGCAACGTATATACGTAGGTCAAAAGAAGCCCCCACGTATATACGCTAAGCATAAAAGTACAACAAGAAATCAGAGTACACACGAAGCGTGGTATTCTTAATATGCCAACATGAAAGGTACATATACAAAGCTATCACAGGATATGATAAACCATACATATTACACATATGTCTTTTATCACAACCAAGTCCTAAAGTGAAATATACAAATATGTATACAAAAAGCTCACGAGTAGAAAGAAGATCCCGTGAGTCAAAGGAGTCTGGCACGAGGAACTGGAGCTAGGATGCCTGCTCGCTAAGGAAAGCTCGATCTACGGTGGACAACTCCACTTCGATCCAGCTTCGGAATCTGAATATGCAAATCCAAGGAATCAAGACATATAACAATAAGTGAACTACAGCCAAGTGGCTAAGAGACATGAATAGGGGTTAGAACACAAGTATGGTATATAAGGACGGGTATAACATAATCATAAAACAGGAAAACACTAGTAAAGCTGATTACAAGCAAAAGTGATTGTATACGCTTAAGTCACGGTCCCATGAGACTAGTACATCGAAGGAATAATCCAAACAAGGAAACCCTCATGTATATACCTTTGTCTCATGCCACCGAATATCCAAGCGTATAGAATCAGAGTTGCAATTCATACGATAGTCAAAACAGGAATACATAACAATAATAATCATAGGTCCATAACACGTGTAATATGAGTCATAACCGGAACTAAGACAGGAGTCATAACAGGTACACATAACGGAAACTATAACAGGAAACATAACTAAGACATAACCGGAATCATCACTGGAATCAGGATTGAAATATAACGGGCATCTAATTATTATTATTACTCGTCTGACCCATATATCTAGGTATGTGTCTCGGTATATATCCCGACTCACATACATCCATATATAAGAGAGTCGAGGGTCGTTACCGGAAGTAGATGGAGAACTGATAACACTTCTTATAGTAGTTTCCATACACCTGGAACCAGTATTGGAGGCCCAAAGTCCCCCTAATCACATGTCTTCTGTGGAACTCATGGTTCCACTACCACAAGTCGTCAATATTTTATTCCATTACTATAAGCAAGGTATCATTCCGGCATCCATCACTTCCTCCCATTCCCCGTACAAGTTGTAGTTTAATAAGAATTATCAGATTACGGGAAAGAATAAACATAACAGTAATAGCCCAACAGATTCAAGAGGTGGCCCCCACCGTGTGGTGTGGCACTTTGCTCTGAGGGAATGGATTCTAGAGGTGGCCCCCACCGAGTATGGTGTGGCACTTAGTTCCATAAAACAAGACAGGATTCCCGTAAACATAATAATTACAAGGTCAAGTATATCATGCTTGGTTTTAAAAGATAGCATGACAAGGTGATGATATTAGCAAGCAACAAGTCATACAAGTGATGGATAATAGTCATGTGATATAATCAGATATGAATCGGTAACATGTAATTGACATGCATGAAGTAATGGCATGGCGAGGAGTGATGTATATCAAGTAACAAGTCAAGGAGTGAGAATACATATAATAACATGTTATGAAGTAAGAACATGTAATAATAAGTCATGAAGTATCAGTTATGAAGTGTTAACAAGGATAATGTATCACACATGCATCAAGGATAAGATCTAAATTTAGAAAAGAGAAGAATCATCAATTTTTGCCCAAATATAGACTATCGGTCGACTGCCGGTCGACTGCCGGTCGACCGATACAGGGCCGTGAGCTCCAGGTTTTCTACCGGTCGACTGGTTGGTGAACCGGTCGACCGCCTACTCAAAACTGTGCACGTTTGTGCACATCGGTCGACTGCCCCCTTGGGCCGGTCGACCGAAGTTCTGAAATCTGCTGCTGTTAGGTCAAAAATCAGATTTTTGTGGTGGTTATTTTGATAGCTAAAAATATGATTTTGATGACTTAAGGGGACATGATTTGGCAACACAAGTATACAAGGAATTTTACGAGTCTTGGTGAGTAAATATACTCACCTTGAATGGTTATGTGAAGCTTTACGAACTCGAAATGGTTGTGGTCGACGGCTTGATCTACGGAGATGTAATCGACGAAGAGAGAGGATCCCCAATCCAAGGTAGAAGAGGTTGAAGTGATGGCCTTGATGAAGTCTTGGAGTTGAAGGTTGAAGAGGAGATGAAAGAGGAATTTTGGTGAAGGTAATTCTCTTTGATGAAGAGAAGTGAAGAAAGAAAAGGGTTGGAAATGAAAAGGAAAAGTATTTATAGGGTTTTGGATTTGTAAAGGGGATGCAATTAAATAAAAGGGGAGGGCTTAATTGTAAAGTGGGGGTGAGGTGTTCTCCTTGGCCAATCAAAGCTTGCCAAAGAGGGGGATGAGGTGTAGGTATTGTGGGGTGGAGGATTAAAGGAAGTGTGTGGAAGAAATGAGGTGGAGATATTTGTGGTGGAGAAAATTGGAATTATTGGAAATTGGAAAAGTTAATAGCTTGTGGAGGAAGCTAAAGGAAATAAGGAAAAGGAAAAAGAAAAAGAAATGATAAAGAGAAGATATTTTCTTGGTCTCCAAAAATGAAAATATCGGAAACACAGTTTCCCGAGATAAAGTCGAGTATGCGGGGAAAACAATTCGGAAAATACCGAAATCGTCCGAAATTTAAGTATCTCGGAACGACTCGCAATTTTCACCAAAAATCAATAATAATATATGAAGACTCGTAGTAAAATCCTTTTAAGAAATACTTATAGTTTTAAATCTAAAAATCCCGGAATCAGTTACCTACCGACTCCGAAAGAATTTTCATAAAATCATAAAATCCTCAGAAAAAGTATTTAAGTAAGAAATGTGATTCTAAGAATTAAAGTCTAAAGGACCATCTAGAATTTCCTAGCTGTTTGTGAAATAAAAATACTGGAATCAGTCTTCTACCGACTCCGGCGGAAATCCATAAATTCGTAAAATCTTCAGAAAAAGTATTTAAGTAAGGAATATTATTCTAAGCAGAAATGTCTAAAGAATCTTCTAGAATTTCTAAACAGTTTGTAAGATAAAAATTCAGGAATCGATCAGCGGCACTGGTCGACACCGGTTTTGAAGAAATTCCTTTTAATTCCGGAAAATCCCAGAAAATCATATAAAATATATTATATTGGCAAATGATATTTAAAATTGAAATCGGTCAAATACGGAAAGTAAATCGGAAAATACGATCGAAAAACTGAATACGAAATTAAGTACGTATTCCGGGAACGGGGTATTACAAATTTTGCATAATTATCATCACATTCTCATATTTATTTAATGTTAAATTTTGCTAATAAAGCTTTGGTTGCTTCAATCTAGGTCCATGGTGTGCAAATGAAGAAGAAGACCTAAATCACCATTTAATGGTAATTAAAAGCCTACCAATTAGCCATTGACTTTAGAGTGAAGATTTGTCAGCCCAGGGAGTCAAATCGCAAATCCAGGAGGTCTAATTGACAGGAGACAAACTGGGCGACGCTGTTTTCCATTATGTTCGCAAAGGGGGAAAACTTACAAAAAAGGGTTGAGGAGCTAAATTACAAGTATTCTTAAAAAGATTACAAGTAGATCTCCTCAGAGATTCTGGAGAAGTGTGCCGATAGGAGTCTGGTCAGCGCGCGACCACTTTGTCCCTTTGACGATGCGAGCGATGAGATTCCCTTCTCGCCTGGTTTCGGGAATCAGAGAACAGAAGGTTGTAGAACCCTCTTGCTGCTTCTCAAAATCGCCTTCAATTGGGAATTCCTTCTCACCTGGTTTCGGAGATTCCTTCAGAAGAAGGACGATGTTAGGGTATCAACACCCTGGATAGAGAAAGCAATTCTCTAAAAGGTCTCTGAATTCGAGAGCGCACGGTGCGTCGTGAAGAAGTCTCTGCTTGTGGAGCTCTTCTGCGCATGTGCGTGCGTGCCTCTTGCGCATTGTCTCTCCTTGTACCCCTGATGGGCTATTTATAGGGAAAGCAAGGGTATAATCGTCCCTTGAAAGTATGAAAACATATTGAATCAGATCTGTTTAATCCGGAAAGTAGCCTTGCTGCAAGGCTAAGATCAGCTTTTGCGAAGTTAGAATTGGCAGGTCGGTTGATCTTCTTGATCCTTTCCATATCGTTGGAGGATTTCCCCTGATCTTCTTACTCGTTTTAGGAGAGTCAAGAGATTGTGGCAATCAACTGCCAAATTTAATCTCTGATTTGATCTTAATTTGATTTGATCTGATTAGATCTGATCTCATCCGGAGATTTGATTGGTCAAAGGTTGACCATAGCAGACCAATAGCGGAGCTGTCCGCATTGAGCTCGTAGCGGAGCTAGAGACAGCTTCTGGCGAAGTCCGAAAGAAACCCTTTGGCGGAGCTGGAAGTCCTCTGTGGCGAAGTTGCGAGTTAGCTTCCTGGCGAGGCTTTGGATGGCTTCGAGGCGAAGTCGAGTGATATTAGCCTCTTAGGCGAGGCTATCCCTTTGGGCTCATGTAATGCTAAGTGCTAGCATTTTAGACCTGCTGAGGTCTGTTTAGAAACAATCCGGGTTCACTGTCTGCTTGCTGGATCAGTGGAGTCCAAGTTGCTTCCTTGTCCCTCGGAGATGGGTGAAAATTGGTCTTCAGCTCGTCTGTCACTTGTCTTTTGTAAATGTCAACAAGTTTAGACATTGTTCGGACTAATAAGAATCTTGTCTTTTTTAAGTGTCAACAAGACCCCCTTCAAAGTTTTCGAAAGTCTGCAATAGCTCAGACTTCGAAACACTTTGAACTGCTTTGACCGTTGTGTGTGGAGTATGAACGTCGCCATGATGGTTGAGTTCAGCTTCGCTTTAAATCTTGCTTTGGGATGTAGATTCGCGAAGAATCATGTAGACTCGCGTCTGGGTAGCTTCGCAGCTAGATAAGTTCGCTCTGGAACATCTGTCGCTTTCCCGAGGCCAACTGCCGTGGGCCGGTTACGAGGAGAATTACTCCTTTCTTCTTGTGCTGATCGAGGGAGATATTCTCCGATTTGCACGTTTCCGAGGGAGGATATTCCCTTTCTTCAAGGCGCCATAAGTGCCTTTATGAGGGAGACGTTTCTCCCTTTGCACGGTTCCAAGGGAAGCCGTCCCTGTTCTCAAGGCACGATAAATGCCTTAAATGCGCTCGTGCTTCCACGCTTGAGGCGGCAGCGCTCAGGCCATGGGGCCTATAAATAGGACGCTTGAGGTCCTCTGAAGAGAAGCGATCTGCTCTTCTCCTCTTCTCTTGGTTGAAAGAGATACTCAGATCTCTGAATTAGTGGGAATGCCCACTCTGGTCATTATCCGGCCAAGGACCGGTAAGTCTTGATCGTTCAACGACTTCACCAATAATCTTTCAGGGAGTTCTTCTCCCTTAACTTAGCTTTGATAGCTACTTCAGGGATTGATTTCCCTTGTTCTTCATTTTGCAATTGACTGAGCTGCAGAGAAGGATTTTATCATAGCTTCCCAGCGAAGCTATCATTCTGACTTGATCACGGAAGGATCACTGCATGTTAAGTCCGCTGCCCATGCAGAACTTGGGACTTAGTCTCTTCAAAGTTGAGCCAGTCTTGCCATATAGGTGAGGCTAAGACTGTGTCCCATAGGATCAGTCTGGCTTAGCCATATAGGCGAGGCTAGGACTTGGCGTTTGCTGAGCTAGCCCATCAATGCTGTGCATGCGAGGCTATTCTCTGCTTTAACTGAAACCAATGCTTGACTGGAGCAGATTGCTTTGCCTCAAAGAATTTGACTTAGTGTCTTTGCTTCTTCTCCCGTGTTTAACTGCTAATCTGTTCTGATTTGCATTGCAGTGAGCTATGTTCGCAAATCTTGTGACTTAATGAAAGAGACCAGAAAGTTGCCTTATGCTTTCCCAGTTGAAGCTTTACTTTTAAGGAGGAGGAACGAACTGGGGAAGCTGATGTGTGTCCCAGAGGCTGTTGGCAGTCGCTTATCTGAGATAATTCCTCTTGAGGCGAGGCTGGTGGTCGCTTATCTGAGATGATCTACTTCGGGAAAACGGACGTCACCTGTGAGATCACTGACCTTGTCCTGGTGGCATTATCTGTCTTTATGTGAAAGACTACAGCCTTGTGCAGGAGGAAGACCTTTCGTGTCCAGTTGATCTGGCTTGGAAGTAGATAAAACCACTTGTATGCCTTTTGAGCAAATGACTCTGTTGTATGAAACACAACCTTGATGTAGTATCAATGCACCTTTCCTTTTAAATCAATGAAAGTTCATTTCTGCTCATTTGATTTCTACATCGCCTTCGTCTTGAATTTTGGCTAGCAGAGGTAATCTTTATGCAAGGTAAAAGATAGGATTAAGATAGGAATGAGCTCCCAGCGAAGCTAGCATATCTGCAAAGCTCGGTCTACGCCTTCAGCGAAGTTAAGGCAATCCTTTTACGCGAAGTCCGCATTTTGCTTTGTAGCGAAGTTAGCCCTTAGTGGCTGAAGCAGCGCTTCTCAGGAAGGCGCTTTAGGCAGCGTTTCAAATTAATTCGAAACGGCGGCCTGTGCCCTTTTCGAGGCATCGTTCTAGGCGCTGTGATTGGCCTATAAAAGTTCGATCGGACTATAGAGAGGACGGATCACTTCTCTTTTAAAAGAAATTTCAGAGAACTTGACTCTTCTTCTTCTTTCTTCTTCATTCAAGAGTTTAAGAACTTCCACAGTTCTTTAATGGCGCCCAAGAGACGAGCGGGGAAAGAAGTGGCGGCTTCTACAGCGGAGGGTCCTTCTCCTCCTCCGATCATCGAACGGCCAATCGCTGATAAGGGACTCCCCATTTTGATTAGAGACCGTCGTCTCTCTTTAAAGCCGATTTTTGGCTGCCCTTAAATGAATCCAACATGAGATCAATCATGATCTTGTGATTTTAGGGATTCCAATTCCCTGAATTTACCTTGATTTCTTGATCGGAAATCCAAGAACTGAAGAGTTCTTCTCTAAGCTTCCAAGCGAAGCTATCCCTTAGACTGTCTTCATCCTGTTGAACAACAGAATATGGGTCTGTCCCCTCAATCACGGCTGCAAGGGATTGATAATAATGTTTGACCATAATGCCCTTTTGACGAAGTTAGTCCTCAGGGTCGTGCCGCCTTCTGCTTAAGCTTTTTGAAGCGAAGCTAACACTTGAACATTCTCTACAAAATGCGGAGTTGACTATAACCGCGAAGCTGTCACCTTGTTGGCTTCGTTTAGAGAGCGAGGCTATGCCTTGGTGAAACTTGTGTCATTGTGTTCGCTTGGCTAATGAACTAATCATGGTTCTTCTTTGCTTCTGCAGTGCACTACATTCCTGGTCCTTCGAACAATCTATTTGGGATGACCAAGGGATTGGACGGCAATATCAGCCTGCAATTTCAAGGGCAAGCTTCTCTGTTTAGTGAGCGGAGCTCTGTCATCCGAGACACGCTTATTCATGGTGGTGATCAATATACCACGAGAAGTATTTTGACTACGGCTCCCCTTGAAGATATCGACCGTCGAACTTACAGGAAGCCCAATTTCATATTTGGGGATGCCGCACCAGATCCCGATCACCAACTACTGGCAGGGGAAGGGCAGTGGATTTTCCAGTTGGATGGTGAGAAGTTCTACCTCCGTCCAATAAGCGACATTTTTCTTTGTCTTCCTTCCAATGCGTGACGCAGGCTCGGAAGATGTCGTGGGAAGTGAGCCGGAGTACTAACTCTGTCCACATAGGGAAATTGATGCTTCAGTCTCCCGGTTATGCGAGAGCGGGGCCTCCTCGTTGTGTAATGGGCCTACATCCTGAGAATGTGTCACGAGAAATCCCAGTGGGAGAAAACCTGCAGTGGCGCTGACCTTTGGCAATCAATTCTACAAGGTCAATGGGAACTACCCAGCCACTGACCTCAGGACTCCAGGCTGGATTCACCCTCCGAAGGCATGGTGGAGGCATCTAATTATATATATCCTTGCTCATTTCGAGGAGGATTTGGAGAGGCTGAATCTCTATGAGGCTGTCCGGGCGACCTGTCACGGTATCGAGATGAACGTGGCGTGCTTCTACGCCATCTTTGAATTGTATTGCCCAGCTTCAGGGACTTTCTTCACCCCTGTTGGCGAATTGGGGATGGCCTTGCATGAGATGTGGGAAGTCTCTGCTCTGCCTTTTGGGTCTCTTCCATATGAAGAATACTTCCCGTGCGAGGCAGAATTGGCGCTTCTGGAGAAGCAGGAGCCCGCTTTGTTGTGACCTATAGGGAGTTAATGTGCCATTTATACATTTGCTCTAGTATGCATGGAGGCAGTAAGGGAACCTCCTGTAGCTTGAAGAGCTGAGAAGATTACCTATTCCCGGATATGGAGAATGCTCCTGAAGCGGCTCACTGTGGAGTCGCTGACGAAGAGATCTTTAACCGGATGCAAAGGCACTTCCAAGGGGATCTAGTTGTGAAGGAAGACGATGGTCCCTATGAAAAGGGTGATGTCCTTCGGAGTTTCCATCATCAAGCTCGCAGGCCGATGTCCCGGAAGGCACTTCTAGCTGGTTTTTTAACAGTCTGGCTGAAGAGGTGCGTGGTGCCGTCTTCTTCGGGTGACGTCGTTCATCTGAATATTTTGCTGTCCGCTGTTCGTTTGGTTCATGGTTGTCCTCTGGGTCTTCTTCCAGCCATGGTGTGCTGTATCCAGAGAGGCCTTCGTGCATTGACGGAGGCTTTCTGCAGGCCACCAACGACGAAGCGAGGAAAGGGACCATTTTGCCCCGCGATGGACCCAATCCCAGGGTAGGTCTGCCGTACACTTATTTAATGGCGTGGTTCGCCCTGCATTGTCTTTCTCTGATTGAAGCTGGAGAGGATCCCCCTGAAGGTGTCCGAATGGCGCTTCTCCGCCGATTCGAAGGATGCTCATGGCAGAAGACTTATGTGGCTGAGGCTCATAAGTTAGTACGTCGTTATGACGTTTATAGTCTCTTCCGTTGTTTTTCCCGTATTCGGGACGCAGGCTATGAAGAAGAGTTCAAAGATGCGGGAGAGGGGCAGTCGTCCCTGAACGGGGAGTTTTTGAGTGGCTGATCAGCATCCGACCTTCACATCTATTATACCGGAGCGGTGATGCCTGCTACTTGGAGCCTTACATCCCAAGTCGGTTTGCTCGACAGTTTGGATATGACCAACTGTATGTGGGCAACCAAATCTCAACCTGGCTTTCATAGGAAGCCTTATTGATGGGGCCCGTGCTTGGCAATTCTTCATTGCAGGCTGTACTGGGGCACGGATGCGTATGCCATTGAGGACTCCCAATCTTCTAATGACCCTGAGCTTCTGCCAGTGGTATGCAACTTCCAACTCCACACCCCCTGGATTCAATGCTAACAGTTCTGGTGTGAAGTTAATTTCTCAGCGGCTGAAGCGAAAGGTCTCTGAGAAAAGGGAAGGTAAGAGGGTTCGTGTCCCAAGCATGGAGGGATTCGTTGCTGTGGATGACAGCGAAGCCTCGGATGCAGAAAGTCCTCGCTTTGGAGCGGAGACAGATGCCGGGACTGCTGCAGCTGGTTCTGGCGTGATGGGGACGGTTCCCTCAAGACATATAGAAGAAGTGGAGGAAGAAGGTTCTGATGTCCCTCTCAAGCGCAAATGGACAGGTGAGTCTCGTAGGAAACAGTTGGTGAAGAAGCCCCGTCGCCAAGCTCCTACGGTTGTCGTAGAGGGTGAACCTTCTGTAGCGTTCGCTCTGGCTGCCCCATTAGTAGTCGAACCGTCGGTTGCTGGACCGGTTACTGGTGAAGTTACTCCAGACTTAGGTAAGATCAGCTTCGTCTTTGTAATATATCTTCTATGTGTTCTGGACCGCTTATTATCTGCTTCGTGCTTGTAGGAGGTGAGGCGGTGATGAGCCCGAGGCTGAGGCCGTCGGAGCACAAGGGGAACATTATGATCCTATGTTCGCTTATCACGAGGGTGATGAGGCCGGCTATTTTGCCGTCCCGGAAGAATCCGGAGGTGATGTTGCTGACGTTGGTCCTTCAGGCACTGGGACTTTCAAAGGAAGTCCTGTAGCGTCAAGCACTTTTGGGTGGTCCACGGAAGATTCGGCAAGCGAAAGCGGGCCGGCCATTCGTGTTGACTCCGCAAAAGACTTCCCAATGGAGCCCGTAGAGACCGATGCGGCTGCCGAGATGTCTGAGGCGACATCATCCTTTGGTATTGTTTCGACCTTTTGGCTTTCACTATTTATTGTGTCTTGCCTAAACACAATTTTGTTGCAGGTGTTCCGCCTCAAGGTGGGTCAACTTCAAGGGAACCAGAGGGTCTTCCTGAGGGGTCAAGGGGTGACATGAGCACTTCGACCGTGGCGGATGCTGCTGTGTTGGAAGCTTTGTATGGTGACTTGCCCTCTTATCGCCTTAGCCAGCCAGAGGAACAGAGGTTGAAGAAGCGGTAGTCACGGAGGCAACTTCATTCCCAATTATATCAACGAGTGAAGGTGCCATCAGTCTTGCCAGGTGCAGAGCTGAGAGTGATTACAAGTCCAACTTTCCCAACGCAGGTGGTTGAAACTGTCGTCCAGGAGATAGTCACTAGTCCTACCTCAGTTGGTGGTTAGTGTACTGGTCTCAATGAGGACTCCGCCAAGGTCACGATGCCTATCATGCTGCTGCAGCCGGTGTTCCCGCCGTTCCTTCCACAGTAGTGTCAACCAGTCTGGTGGATTTTTCTGAGGCTGTCCGTCTACCAGAAGTGGCCGAGATTGAAAATGATTTTATAGGTGACATAGTCGATAGCTTTTATAAAGCTTGAAGCGATGCATTGATCTGTTCTTGAAAGGCTTGACTATGCCATTCTCAACTTTAAAGGTGGTCCTCTCCCGCAGTATTGAAAGTATTCGGGACCTTGAAGGGTATAACCAGGCTACTGCCTTGGAACTCCTGGTGGATCAATTTGAGAGGGACGTGGAGGAATGGCGCCGTCTTAGCCGCTCAGACCTGGAGTCTTCGGTTAACGAGCAGCTTGCACATCTTGTCACTCAAATGCATGAAGCCCGTCTTGCTGCTCAGGAAGTTGCTAAGGCTATTTCTTCTGACTTGAATCCTTAGAAACAAGGCAAGCAGAGGTTGGGAATGCCATTGATGCCTCCACCAGTGCTCTTCTCGACGCTGAAGATAAAATCGGGAAGGTCAAGAGATGATCAGGAAGGCAAATTTTCTTTTATCCAAGGGTGAACCGGTGCGTCTTGAAGAGACTCCCGGCTTGAGCAGCTCAGGGTTCAAAGTGATGAGCTTCGCGACAAGAGTTGGCTCAAAGGGCAACTTTGGCTGAGGTCGAAGCTCGTTTGGCGCAGGCGACGAACTTTAATGAGGCTGAGCTGAGGTCGCAGGCGCTTGTCCGGGCTACTGATGATAGGAGGGCGAGGCTGGCTTCCCTTGAAGAGCGGATCAGATCTTATGATGCACGCCTGTAGGTTGTAATATATATGCCTCCATGTATCCCTTCTTTTTGGAATCAATAAAGAAAATAATTTTGTTTTGACTCCTTGCTGAGTTGTCGTTTTCAAGTTGTATTGCAGCCATTTGAGAACATAGTCTTTGTGGGATGGAATACTGAGACTTGGCAGTCTGTCAGTTCAGAGGTCGCGATGACATAACTGGTTGAGAAGCCACCAAGCTTCAAGGTTGGTGATACTTGTCTTTTGTAGATGTCAACAAGTATCGAGACCTATCTTTTGTAAATGTCAACAGGGCTCGGGGTTGAGACTTGGCTGTCTGCTGGTTCAGAGGTCGCAATGACATAACCGATTGAGACGCCACCAAGCTCAAGGTTGGTGATACTTATCTTTTGTAAATGTCAATAAGTATCGAGACCTGTCTTTTGTAAATGTCAACAGGGCTCGGGGTTGAGACTTGGCTGTCTGCTGGTTCAGAGGTCGCAATGACATAACCGATTGAGACGCCACCAAGCTCAAGGTTGGTGATACTTGTCTTTTGTAAATGTCAACAAGTATCGAGACCTGTCTTTTGTAAATGTCAACAGGGCTCGGGGTTGAGACTTGGTTGTCTGCTGGTTCAGAGGTCGCAATGACATAACCGATTGAGACACCACCAAGCTCAAGGTTGGTGATACTTATCTTTTATAAATGTCAATAAGTATTGAGACCTGTCTTTTGTAAATGTCAACAGGGCTCGGGGTTGAGACTTGTCTTTTGTAAATGTCAACAAGCTCAAAATTGAGACTTGGCTGTCTGCTGGTTCAGAGGTCGCAATGACATAACCGATTGAGATGCCACCAAGCTCAAGGTTGGTGATACTTATCTTTTGTAAATGTCAATAAGTATCGAGACCTGTCTTTTGTAAATGTCAACAGGGTTCAAGGTTTGTAATGGAATTTGGGGAAGGGTCTCGTTTTTACTGGTAGAAACGAAAGAATCACTGTCATAGGTTTAATGTTAACGTAACAGCGAAATGTATATGTGGTCTTACCATTCTATGGATGAGAATTGGTAAGTGATTTTGGAGGTCTCGTTTTCACGGGGAAAAATGAGGGAATCACTGTCATAGGTTTAATGTTAACGTGACAGCGAAATGTATCTGTGGTCTTATCATTCTATGGACGAGAATTGGTAAGTGATTTTGGAAAGGGAATCAAATGGGAACAGGTCCTTAGGATTTTTAGCAAATCCTGAGCTGTCAACGGGTTTGATATGCCTTTACCAACTACCGTTTGAATTGGGCTAGCCATGCTATTCCCCTCAGCATGATGAGTTGTCGAGGACTTAAGTTGGACCTAAAAGCCAACATTTTCCTCTATCCTTAATCGTTAAGGATGTTGGATCATTTGGTTAGCGTATGTGTAACCTTGATTCTCTTTTGGGAGAACCAGTATATGGCCAGGTTCCTTACTGGTTTTGGTTGTATGATCTCGCTTGGAGGAAGAGAAAGGCTCTCTTTGTATGTACCTTGGACATAAAGGTCTTGATCAGAGGTGTAATGTTAACTTGATCATGAGAAGGATCCTTAATTAAGGATAATACTTCTTTAAGAACTTGCCATTGATCGGCATCATGAGTAGGTCGCCATCTGAAGTCATAAGGCGGTATGCTCCATTTGAATAGACTGTTTTTATTACGAACGGTCCTTCCCATTTAGGCTGAAATTTGCCTCTGGTCTTATGCGTCATAATCATCGGTCGCCTGACGGCTAAAACCAGATCTCCTTTCTGGAAGACCCTCTGTTTGACCTTTTATTGAAGGCTCTTGAGATTCGAGCTTGATATAGCTCGATGCGTTGCTGAGCTTGTAGTCCTTCTCATCCAGGGCTTCGAGCTCTTGAAGATGCAACCGATCATTGTCTTCTGATGTGATCTTAGTCATTAGAAAGACTCGTAGTTACGGCATCTGGATTTCCAATGGGATGACTGCTTCGCACCCATATACCAAGAAAAACGCGTATTTCCTGTCGGTGTTCGAATCGTGGTCCGGTAGGCCCAAAGACATTCACCAAGTTTTTCATCCCAATCTCGCTTATTCGAGGAGACGAACTTCTTGAGTAACTTGATGATTGTTTTGTTGAATGCTCTCCGCCAAGCCATTAGCGGCGGGGTTATAGGCAGTTGAAGCCACATTCTGAATTCGGTATTGTCGCGAACCGGTAGAATACTTGGCTTATGAATTGTGGACCGTTGTCGTGGATGATCCGTCTAGGGACACCAAATCGATGAATGACATGTTGTTTGATAAAATAACCACATTAGAGGTTTTGACTTCAACCAGTGGTATGGCTTCCGCCCATTTTGAAAAGTAATCGGTTATTGCCAGAATAAACCGGTGACCTCTTGTCGAAGAGGGGCTAATCCGCCCTACGACGTCTATTCCCCATGCTTCAAATGGCCATGAAGCAACAGTCGGGTGGAGCAAGTCCGAGGGCTGGTGTATGAAGTCCGCATGAATCTGACATGCTTTACACCTTCGTGCATATTGGATGGCATCGGCTATCATGGTCGGCCAATAGTATCCAAGCCTATGCAATCTGTCTTTAAGTTTCGGACCTGGCTGATGAGCTCCGCAAATGCCGTCGTGTGCTTCTTTAAGCACTTCCTGTGCCTCTGAATTGGAAAGGCAACGGAGGAGGACACCGTCGTATGAACGACGGTAAAGTGTCTTCAGAGTTGGATCGTAGTAGAAACGGAGAGACCTTCGTCTGATAGATTCTGCTTCTTTAGGATCGTCTGGCAGCAGACCATGTAGAACATAGTCGATGAGAGAAAATCGCCAATCTCTCGGTTCAAGATCCATGGAGACATTATAGACTTCTCGGGTTCTTAGCATGTGCTTAGAGCATAAAAGATGTCGAGTTGCGACTGTGAGGTGGTACTCAGTGTCGGCTGCCAAGGCTAGTGTTGTTGCTAATGTAGAGCAAGAGCGTCCGCCTTGGTATTCTGAGATCGAGACATGTGCCCGATGTAGAAACCTTCAAATAGATTAGCCAATTCGATGACTGTGTGGTAATAAGGCACCAAATCTTCGTGGCGGACCTCATATTCGCCTTTAACCTGATTGATGATCAGTTTTGAATCGCCGTAGGCTTCAAGGTAGCGTACCCCCATTCCATGGCGAGCTGAAGACCAACGTGCAGAGCATTATATTCTGCTACATTGTTGGATCATGATTCTATCAGAGAAAATGCTCTGGGCAAGACATGATTCTGTGGGGAGATAAACACAACCCCTACTCCGGCGATAATCTTGCCTTTAGGGCCCATTCGCGATGCTCCATCGAAGAACATCTGCCACACTTCCTCTTCCGAGGTTACATTGGAGTCGAAGACTTCATCTGGAATATCTTCGTGAAGTTTTGAATGTTCCGGGACTGGATGAGCAGCCAAGAACTCAGCAAGAGCCTGACCTTTAACCGCTCTCTGAGGGGTAAAGATCATGTCGTATTGAGACAGAAGAAGTGCCCATTTAGCCAATCTTGAATTCAGTGATCCTGGCTTTGTCATGAGAAGACGCAATGGGTTCACTCTGGAGATGACATGTATGGTTTGACCGACCAAATAATGTCGCGTCTTCTGAACGGCAAAGACGAAGGCTAAACACTCTTTCTCGATAGGATTATAGCGAGGTTCCGCCCCTATCAGAGTCCTGCTTAGATAATAAATGGCTTGCTCGTGACCATTGTCGTCCTTTTGAGCGAGGAGGGCACCGAGAGAATAGTCTATTGCTTTTACATAAAGCAAGAATGGTTCCCTGATGTAGGGGCCACTAAGACTGGAGGGTTTGTGAGATACCTCTTGATGTCTTCATAAGCTTCCTGACAAGCTTGATCCCATACGAAGGAAGCACCCTTTCTCATGAGTCGGGTGAACGGCTGACAGCGACCTGAGAGATTTGCAATGAATCTTCTAATATAAGCTAGTCTGCCTTGCAAGCCTCTAAGCTCTTTGAGATTCTTCGGTGGATGCATGCTCTGAATGGCTTTGACTTTGTCTGGGTCAAGATGAATCCCTTTTGATGTAACAATAAACCCAAGGAACTTGCCGCTTGAAACTCCCAAGAAGGATTTTGTCGGGTTCATTTTCAGTTGATGAGCCCGCATTATGTCGAACATCGTTCTCAGGTCACGAAGATGTTCATTCTTGTTGCGGCTTTTGACGGCAATGTCGTCGACATAGCACTTCACCGTTTTTTCGGAGATGATCGAGGAAGATTGTACTCATTGCCCGCTGATAGGTTGCTCCGGCATTCTTCAGTCCGAAAGGCATTACAATGTAACAGTATACCCCCAATGGTGTTCGGAACGAAGTATGCTTCTCGTCGTCGGGATACATCTTAATCTGGTTGTATCCTAAAAAGCCATCCATGAAAGACATTCTTTCGAATCCACATGTGTTGTCGATCATGACGTCGGTGATGGGCAGTGGGAATTCGTCTTTGGAATAGGCTGTATTGAGATCACGGTAGTCGATGCATATCCGTATTTTTTCGTTCTTCTTGAGGACGGGGACGATGTTAGCTACCCAATATGGATGTTGTTCCTCCCGGATGAAGCCACATGCAATGAGCTTGTGAACTTCGGCTTCAATAGCTTCCATGATGTTTGGGCGAAACCGACGTTGTTGCTGCTTGACTGGCTTGACGTCAGGCTTGATATTTAGACGGTGCATAGCGACCTGTGGATCAAGTCCGGGCATATCTTCGTAGCTCCACGCGAAGACGTCTATATACTCTCTTACGAGTATTATCAATTCTTTCCTTTCTGTAAGTGATAGGCTTTCACTTATAAAGATAGGCTTGGGATGATCTTGACTTCCCAAGTTGACCTGCATCACCTTGTCTTTAGTAGGTGGTTCGCGCGATTCGAATCGCTTTTCCCAATTGAAGGTCTAATTGCTGGGCCCATGGTTCTTCGTTAGTGGCTTCTGCGGGCTCCAATTGACTGCTTGAGGTCATATTAGTAGTGAGGTTTTCGAACATTCCTCCTATACTGACATCTGAATCCCACTCGGAGGATGAAGCCGAATATGATGGAACTGATCCATCGTCCTTGGCTTGAACCATTGCTGACGATGTGGGTGTAACATACCCTAACCCCCTGCATGTACTATCATAGTAATTTGCAGGCTTCCCTTTAGGCACAAAGTTCCGCATCAAACTGCGCCTTCCTTTTCCAAAATTCAGGCCTGCTCCATGCTTCAAGTCGTACCCCATTTTCTTCATAATATGGCGCGCTGGCCGCGCGTAATGGAAGAATTGTGGAGTGTCTGAGTCTGAACTTGAATCTGTGGCCGTGGGTCCCCGTGGTTGGGTTCTACCGAAGATTATCGGTAACTAACCTTCTTTGGATTGCGGGATTACCAAGACGGCTCCTTCTGCGGATTCCATGGGCGTGCTGGCCGCACTCGGTTTATGTAAAGGCATGTGTAGAGAGCTATCCGTAATGGATTCAAATAGCCCAACAGTCGCGGGATAATCAAAAAAATATTATCATTAATTACCCATTCGCCTTCATCCTCTGAAGGAGTATTACATAGGGGATTATTGAGACATGCTATAATTGGTTCACCAATCAGAATGGCCGGCATGCCTGCTTCGGATTCTGAATCCGCCTCGTTGCCACTTTCATCATCGTCCGGCAACGATTCTTTGGGTGTTTCACCGGCCTCTTGATACAGGAGAGCGTCAGTGAAGTAGTTTTTCACCCCTTTGAATGGTTGCTTTTCAGCAAGACAGTTCGTACTGTCGTGTCATCTTCAACATATTTGAAGCATTGGTGCAGAGTAGAGGAACGATCTAGTTGCATGGATCCATGGCCATCCCAGCAGCAGGTTATATGATATGTCAGCGTCAATGACATAGCATGTCACTTCTGACTTCAGGCTCCCGATTCTGCAACGGAGTCGAATTTTCCCCAGTGGATGACTGCTCCCGGCGTTGAAACCGTATATTGTAGTAGTGGTTGCGGACAACCTGTACAGCGGTATGCCGAGGAAGTAGAGAAGCCTTTTGGGGATGATGCTGACTGCGGACCCCGGATCGACTTGTATTCTTTCAATGCACGTTGAACCGATATATCCGGTGTAGTACAGAGGTTGATCATGCTTGTTGTCTTTGAGAAGCATATCTTCCGCCGTGAATGTAATAGCAGGCACCTTGGATTGTGTATGATGACATTCTGGGCAAGGAGACTGAACGTCGTTGTTAGGGACCTCAGGCATGTATGTCAGAAAGGATTCTGAATTGGCTAGCGCATCCCTGAGTGCTTCTCCTGTCTCTTTAGAGAGGCGAAGGAGCTCGTGTATAGTGATATGAGCTGGGATATTGGCCAGCTGAGCCAATATGTCAAACCAAAAGGGCGTATCAAACCCTTGGCCTGATGGTTTCTTCAACACGTGGTCGAATCGTACCTCCTTAGGCCTCTCTTTTCCCTTGGTTGGAATTGGAGTGGATGCTGACATTGGTACTGACGTTGTTTGCTGTTGTATCTCGTCAGTAGACTTTTCATACTGCCTCAAGTATGATTTTTCAGATCGGGTGCCCGTCTGCTGAGGCGTATCGGCTCGCGCCGCGCAAGCAAGCTTTCCCCTTCTGAATCACTGAGGGAAGCCGATGTAAGATTGCCGTCGTCTGGCAGGATGGAGATGACATTGCAAGATTTGCCCTTTGACTTAGGCTTCTTTGAATCCCACTATTCGTCTTGGACGAGGTCTGGGTGTATCCACATGACTTTCCCTGTCTCCAATGTTAAGGGAACAAAACCCTTATTGTTTTGAGTTGTTGCTGAAGGATGCTTGACTTCCAACCGTGGCGCAGGGGCTGGATAGGTCCCGTCAGGAACTGTGACCTTTGGGGTTTGCCGAACTCGAGGGTCACCATATTGGCAGTGACTTTCTTCTGCTCCGTCTTCAACGTCAGAACCCCGGCATCGACCAGGGCTTGTATTCTGTCCTTGAGGACATAACACTTGTCAGTAGGATGGTGGATCATCCTGTGGTAGAGGCAGTATTTAGGGTCATTTGTGCGCCCTATCTCATTAGGACGTCGAGCATCTGGCAGTTTCATTTTGTTCCCTTTGTGGAGCAGATGGAATATCGTGACCACCTGATCGTCTTTGAAGGAGTACAGCTTTGGAGGGAACTTAGGCTCCTGATTGTTGAAGCCGCTCTTCTTGGCCTTCGACTGCACATTTTCGGATAACTCCACAGACATAGTCTCTTTGCCTTTAGCTTTAGAAGATTGCGGTAGGTCGCTACGCCCTTTGTTGTTCATCCCCCACTTGCCTCTAGGGGCGGATGGTTCGAACTTTTTAGCCGACTTCTCGGCTATCTCTGCTTGTTCGACCAATTCCTTCCAAGTGTGGGCTTTGACAGCCCCCATGCGAACTTCCACTTGGTCTAAGAAGTTGTGTCTGCATGTCTGTAAGAGCATGGGTAGTGGCATCCCTGCTGGGCACATCAAGGATAAGTTTCTGAACCGTTCAATATAGTCACGGACAAATTCGCCCTTCCTCTGCACAGTGGAGAGGAGCTTGTCCATGGTTACTTCGGTATCGTCCTCATAGAAACGAGAGAGGAACCGAGTTTTCAGGTCGATCCAGGAGTTGATAGAGCCCGGGGAAGACTTCGGAACCAGTCAAATGCCACCCCCTTCAAGGTGCCAATGAATAGCCTAGCCATGATGGCGTCATTGCTTATAACATTACCAGTCTGAGACCGGAAATAGTAGATGTGCTGATTTGGCGAGCTCTTTCCGTCATAGGTATGCAACGTTGGTGGTTTGAACTTCGGTGGATATGGTACCGAATCCCACTCCAGCGGATAAGGACGGACTGCCCCTACCTTCTTTAATTTATCCCTCTGAGCTAGGGATGCGATTTGAGCCTGGAGGCCCTTTAGGACTTCGGCGTCTAAGGAAGAACCCTCCTTGGATTTCTCCGGCTTGGGTTGCTCATTGCTGAAGTGTTCCTCCTCATCGTAATTGCTCCCGGCATCATTATTATTCCAGTTACTGAGGAGTTGAGCAAGCATCTGTTGAATATTATCCAAGGCTTCTTGCTGGGTTTTGGAAGTTTGCTCTTGAGCTTCCAGGCGCCGACGAAGGTCGTCGTTAACATTATCAGCCATATTGACTGATGCTCTGCCCGTTCGCACCGAGCTAACTGTCGCCGAAGAGGCGTATCCACTATCTTCATCTTCTTCGTCCGATGATTGGAGTGATCTCCTGGGCTCTGACGAGGCTAGGGCCGTCGAGGAAGAAGGCTGCTCGTAAGTGTAGGGTATCGCCACCCTGGATCTGGTGTTTCGGAAAACACCTTCTTCATGCACCAAGACTTCGCCTAAGCCTGGGCTATAATCTGGATCTGGGGACCCTCGTCCTCTTCCGGTCATGTTGACGGATACGGAGGCTGGATCTCGTGAGGTGCTCCTTTTGCGGTGTTTCCTCGGGGCCTGTACCGATAGCCGATCAAAAACTGACCGTCGTCTTGGAGGCGTGGCGGGGATTGGTCCCAGCCGGCAATGGACCGAGTGGAGTGTCACTAGCTGACATCCCACTTGTTGACAATAGGGGGAAGAGGTTTGTCTATCCGTCAACAATTTCCTCAAATCAGACCCGGTTGGGTCTCTGCAATCGAGCGCAAAGGCTCTTTTGGATCGCACATAGGACGATGTCCTGCTTCTTTATCCCTGCAGATGGGATTAGCACTGAATAGTGCTTTGGTTCTAACTTCGCCATCAGGCGTGAGCTTAGTGCTTGACGCACTGGAAAGCGGAGCACGCTGTGGTGCTTTACCCGCTATGCTGCTGCGAAGGCAATTAGCCTTAGATAGTACTTTGGCTTTAGCTTCGTGGTCATGGACCCTGCGCGTACGCTGTAGTACAGTAGCTTAACTCATGAGAACGAGGCCGGCGCGAGGCATCGCTGCTCTTGAATTTGGCGACGGTATGATTGCCGTCTTGACTTTATGATTAGAGCAGACAGGCATCTTGCCTTTTTCTTCGTGAGAGAGGCGCGGTTTAGGCGTAGCTACGCCTGAAGCTTCGGTTGGAGACTTCTGTTTAGGCTTCCATACCCGCCTTGGCAGAGGAGACTTAGGTTCGCAAGGAACCTGATTAGCCACACGCGAGGCTGAGGGGTGTTGGCAGAATTCTGCTTCCAGTTTCTGCTTTAAAGCCTTGGTCGTGGAAACCTTCATATGCTTTCGTGCTCGAAGCATTGGGCCACCCCCATAAAGGACTTCTTCAAATCTTCCTTGATCGAACTGAACCACCAAGTTCTCACAAGTAAAGGAATCAGACTGCGAACGTGCTTCCTTGTTGCGCCAAATAACCGCAGTAGGTTCGCAGAGAACCCTTTCTGTCTCCGCAGAGACTTTCCTTGAAGATTTAGCCAGAGGGGCTCTGGCTGCACCGGCTTTTCTAAATTCAGAGTTAGACCCGAAGTCTGTTCATCGCATTGCGACATTTGATTCTCAGCAGTGGAGAATTTCTTCCCCAGCGGAGTCGCCATCTTGTTTTCCATTATGTTCGCAAAGGGGGAAACTTACAAAAAAGGGTTGAGGAGCTAAATTACAAGTATTCTTAAAAAGATTATAAGTAGATCTCCTCAGAGATTCTGGAGAAGTGTGCCGATAGGAGTCTGGTCAGCGCGCGATCACTTTGTCCCTTTGACGATGCGAGCGATGAGATTCCCTTCTCGCCTGGTTCCGGGAATCAGAGAACAGAAGGTTGGTAGAACCCTCTTGCTGCTTCTCAAAATCGCCTTCAATTGGGAATTCCTTCTCGCCTGGTTCCAGAGATTCCTTGAGAAGAAGGACGATGTTAGGGTATCAACACCCTGGATAGAGAAAGCAATTCTCTAAAAGGTCTCTAAATTCGAGAGCGCACGGTGCGTCGTGCAGAAGTCTCTGCTTGTGGAGCTCTTCTGCGCATGTGCGTGCGTGCCTCTTGCGCATTATCTCTCCTTGTACCCCTGATGGGCTATTTATAGGGAGAGCAAGGGTATAATCGTCCCTTGAAAATATGGAACAGATTGAATCAGATCTGTTTAAATCCAGAAAGTAGCCTTGCTGCGAGGCTAAGATCAGCTTTTGCGAAGCTAGAATTGGCAGGTCGGTTGATCTTCTTGATCCTTTCCATATCGTTGGAGGATTTCCCCTGATCTTCTTACTCATTTTTAGGAGAGTCAAGAGATTGTGACAATCAACTGCCAAATTTGATCTCTGATTTGATCTTAATTTTATTTGATCTGATTAGATCCGATCTCATCCGGAGATTTGATTGGTCAAAGGTTGACCATAGCAGACCAATAGCGGAGCTGTCCGCATTGAGCTCGTAGCGGAGCTAGAGACATCTTCTGGCGAAGTTCGAAAGAAACCCTTTGGCGGAACTGGAAGTCCTCTGTGGCGAAGTTGCGAGTTAGCTTCCTGGCGAGGCTTTGGATGGCTTCGAGGTGAAGTCGAGTGATATTAGCCTCTCAGGCGAGGCTATCCTTTGGGCTCATGTAATGCTAAGTGCTAGCATTTTAGACCTGCTGAGGTCTATTTAGAAACAATCTGGGTTCACTGTCTGCTTGCTGGATCAGTGGAGTCCAAGTTGCTTCCTTGTCCCTCGGAGATGGGTGAAAACTGGTCTTCAGCTCGTCTCTCACTTGTCTTTTGTAAATGCCAACAAGTTTAGAT